>NNCF01126465.1:1037368-1072171 GCA_002313205.1 Laupala kohalensis
CTGTATCCGGCGATAAACACTTCAGAGAGATACGAGATTCCATTGTTGACTATAATTTGATCTAGCAATGTTTGAGATGAGCCGGAGAGGCGAGTGGGGTCGTTTATGGTAGTAGTAAGGTTGAAGGAGTCGATAAGATACTTGAATCGATTTACTGGTGAATGTGCAGATTCGGATGTACTCAGGAAATCGATGTTGAAATCGCCACATATAACGATAGATTTAGTAGATTTATGTGTGATACGTTTTAAAACAATTTCGAAGTTCCGAAAAAATATGTCAAGATCTAATTGAGGAGGTCTATAAATACACAACATAACAATACCGGTGTCGGTCAGATTAACTGCAGAAAATTCGAACACACTATCTACGCAGAAGTTCTCGTAGCCTGGCAGTGGAGAAGATAATATATTACGAACGTAGATACATGTACCTCCTTGCGGATTTTTGCTTTTAAAATTTTGCCGACAGTAAGAACTTGCTAAATAATAATTAGAAATAGCAGTATCGTTGATGTTGTTAGTTGAAAGCCAATGCTCTGTGAGGCATAGCAAATCGAATCGANCAAATCAAATCGACTTTCGTGTACCAGAATTTCAATATCTGTCAATTTGTTTGAAAAGGATTGGACATTGTGAAAAAATATAATTATTTGATTTTTGCAAAGAGTTTGTGACTCACGAGAAATGGAATTGACGTTAGATTGTGGAGAGGAATGTGAATTTGGTACAGCTCCTAGTTCCAGATCAAACCCGCACACTGCACCTGATCGCGATTGTCACCTTCGAGTACCACATCGTACTCCTGAGCGCAAGTTGTAACTGTGTATGGGGGCGGCAGGAGGGATAGATGAGGACGTGGGAGATGGGGAAGCAGTTGGTGAAAGAACGGGGACAGGAGAAGGAATGGGTGTGGAGATAGGAAGAGGAGATGGTGTTGAGGTAGGAGCAGTGGGAGGTGGAGGAGGAGGAGATGAGGTAGGAGCAGGAGGAGGTGTAGGAATAATTCGTACATAAATTCCTTATTCATTCATACGGGGGAATGAAATACTTTTACTAAGACATGTTTTTTTAAACTCACAAATATCTATTCCGCAGTAAAATATTTCGGGTAAATATTAGTAATTTTTGAACCGCATGCCATATTAGTGACGTAATTTTATTTGTGTTGCTAAACATTTCAGATTATCTGGGTCCTGAGAATGATATCTTAACAATTTATATCTTAACAATTAATATCTTAACAATTAATTTAACTGAAGCACTAAGTGTATGGTTTTGAAATGTATAGTGGGAAGAGAGAAACCAGAATTTAACACCATATGATTTTCAATATTTCACAGATTTTAGATGCAGGAATTTTATCAAAAGGATTAAAATATAAGAATGATCCTTAGTCGCAATTCGCTATCGACGGAGAAATGGCACAGCCTCTTTGAGGTGGTAGAACAGGGATGGGTATAATTAAGGGCATTGCCATTCATAAATACTGGACAACTATAAAGTATACGACAATTGGTGTGAAACATGGACTTGAAACACAATGTAAATATATAATTAGGAAAAAAACGTACACTAGCACCCAAACAGCGAAGCTTTAGAAAAATACAGTACATGGGTTTTAGGATTTGGTTACGGATCATTTTGTTATCGAAATATCAAAACCCAAAACAACGCTTTGTTTCTGTTCAAATTTAAGCAATTAGTCATAATATCCAACAATATTGCGTTTAAATTTGGTCATTTCCCACCATAGAACATAAGATTTAAATTTTTTAACATTGGGATTTAAATTTCTGGACATTAGATTGAAAAGTTAAGTTCAATAAAACTACCTATTACGTTTTTCTTTTCTTTTCTTGGGACCTTAGGACTCGCCAACATCAAGATCATTAGATCCCTTTACCTGTTAAGGATGATTAAAAAATAGTAATATAAAACTTAGTGGAGAAAATGTATGTTTTATTATTTAAGAGCCATTAATTTCACAAACAAATTGACTGATTAAATTTCAGATTTTTTCACTGCTCTCAAGAGAATTCTGAAAAGAAAAGTTTTGGTGTTCAACACACTCAGTGGAGTATGCTTCATGTTTGGTGATATTGGCTATTGGACATTTATGCCAAAGTATATGGAAACACAATATCGACAGACAGCATCCAGAGTTAGTCTTATTTCCGGTGAGTGGACTGTGCTCACTTTTTAAAGTAAAATATAGTTTTACTAGACTATCGATCCTATATCTCATACTTGAATACCAAGTACTATGTACCTCCTAAATAAGTTTCGTATTATTTACCAAAATACCATAATTTCTGATAATGTTGTATTCTAATAATGTATCAATATATCAATATAAAATGAATTTTTACTGTTCTCCGTGAATATCAAGTACATAGTAGATATTAAAATATTCTTTCAATTTTCTCACCAAGTATTTCTAAATCTTTCGAATTTGACATTTTCCTCAATTTGGTTTACACATTACAAAAATTTAATATTTCTTTAAATGTGGATACACTTATTAATTGGAAAACAAAATAGATGAAAGATGATTTCAGAAGAAGGAGAGGAGAAATTGAATAAATGCATTTTTTAATAGATGCAAGAGATAAAAAAGTGCTAAGGGAAAAAATCTGGTTCCAATGTTGAGGAGGACTGTTCAGACACTCAATATGAAATGATATGAGTTGAGTTGTGAAATTAATCGTTGACCAACGACTGGTGCTCGCAAGACGCATCACCACTAGAGTTCAATTTGAAGCACAATTTCTTGAAGAGAATGAAAACTGCAGTTGTCAAACGACACTAATGAGCACAAATTCACGCCGCGCACGTCAATAATAAACAGAGTACGTGTCTAGAACAGGCAAGAAGCAAGCTCTGAAAAAAAGAGACTGGTGAAGAAATCAGTTGGGAGCCCAAAATTGCCACGTCCACTTACAAATGGCCCAAGTTCATCCCACGGGCGAACGTTAATCACTCACGTTCGTAGAAACTGTGAACTACATGAATACAGCCAACAAGATTTCCCTTATGAATTAATTCATTATTAGATTTCAATAAAAATGAAGCGATATAAAACTTCGTGTCGCTAAGAAAATTTCATTTGTGTTTGAGATCAGTTTTCCAGAAAAAGGACCAAGACTTTCGAGTTTCATTAATGAAATAATAATTATTTCACTGTCTCATTTAATCAAGAAAGTTAATACTCTCGTTCTGCTTTTTCGATGAAAGGACACACCGAGAAGCTGTTATGGTAAAGGTTATTATTAATATATTAGATTCCATAATAGGGTGCGGATATTTTCAGAGAACATTGTTTGGTTCATTCCGTGTGCAGAACGTAGTAAGGCAGTTCCTTTCTGAGTTTCTTGTTTTGTTTATTTGTTCTATTTCATATTCATGGGTGAATTAAACTAGTATGTCCTTGTGAATTGAATAAGTAATTGTATGCTCTCTTATTTATCAGAGTTTGTCGTGTGGCATTGAGATCGAGCGGTATTGGGCGTGGGATTTCACTTAGTTCATCTTAAGAATTACGTATACATTTTCCGTCATATTGGTGACGCTCGCTTAATTAACCGATTACGCCTGAAGAAGTGCAAACTGCATGAGTCATAACTTCAAAGTTTTATCACTTCATAGCACATGTTTTATTTTTTGTCATTTAGGTTCGATAGGTTTAATGTTTTCTGGTTGTGGTATTGCGGCGTCCGCTCTCGTCATTGCGAAATTCCGACCGAGGGCTCGAGTACTCGCTGCGTGGAGTGTTGCGGTGGAAATCATCGACGTCATCGGTCATATCTCTTGGGCATTCCTCAGCTGTGGGGATCAAGATTTACACGGATCACCTGGAATTGATGGCAGGTAAGAAAAAATTCATCAAAGAAAATTGTGATTAACTATCCGATTCTGTTGTGTGCTGGGAAGCCCAAAAAATTATTTCCCACAGGAACAAACAAGACAGACCACAGTTGCACAGCGTGCGTTCTTATATAATATACTGAACATTAATTTCAGCTCTATTCTATACAACAAACCGTGAAGAAAATTTTTTCAGTATCGTCTGGAATGTTACGACACCTATTTTCGTCGACAATATAGGTTAGAAGAGTAAATTACAACAATCTGTAAAATATTTTACGCACCATACATGCATAGACATCTTTCAGTACAAATGGAAAAAAAAGAGAACATTTTTTAAAAAATTATAATAATTTCATGTTGTAGTTTTTCATGATGCTTGAAATTTATGTGGGTTAGTGTCCTTCATTCCCGAGGTAGGAGCTCTGGCAGTAGGAGATTCCGCCATATTTGGATCCCGTTCACATACATTTGCTATATTCTGACCTTCAAACGTATGAAGTGAATGAAAGATGTGCGCCAACAGTGAAAAAACACGAGGATCGTGAATTCTTCTTAGGTACCACTACATAATGAAGAGTAAACTATTATTAAAAAATGATTCTTTTAGAAATATGTGGACCAAATATTGTCAAAAAATGGGAACTTTTGTCACTAAATTTTGGGAAGCTTTTAACCTTCGAAATTTGATTTAATTTATGATAGCAAAATTGGATTAATTTGGAGGGTTCTTAACTTAGAATAATAGTGGGTATGAGTACGCAGTAGAGTAAGAGTACGCATGTGTTCGTTTATGTTTACAGCAGTACATGAAGAACAATACCGAAGAGTGATCACATCAAAATGTAACTTTTAGTCCCATGCAAAACTTACAAATGTTTTCATTCTTCTTGTCGTATTAATAAGGTAAAATATGATTTCGGTATGTTAGAACTGTGGAGAAATCATAATTGCTTATATATAAGGAACTGACATCTTTCTACGTAAGTGAAGCTTCTATGAAGACCGTTCCCCACCGAACAACGAAGTTGGGTTAACATTTGATAGTTAAGAACGTTACTTTTATTAATAGAGAAGGCTGGTTCGAGTACAATGGGCAATGGAGGAGGTGGGAGCAAAAGGGGTACGAGCACAGATGGCAATTGGTGGGGGGGAGCAATGAGGTGGGAGCGAGTTCGTAACATTGCCCTGCAAAAAGCAATGAGGTTTCGAACGCATATACGGAAGCGACGGTGGGAACTTGACCACGGAATGGGGATACGGAACTTCCGGTCTAGATAAGAAATGGAGTGCAGATTACGGGTAAAGCTCCTCTCGAACTCAAAATTTCCCTACCTAATCATACTTTTCTGAAAAATTAAAAGTATTTCTCAAAAAACGGTGCGATCCTGTGTTCGTGTCCGGTGAAAAAGGAATGTTCTTTTTATGGGAGAGGGGTGGATTATTTCATAAGATGTATTTTTTTGTTAGGGATGGTTTTTAAGAGTAAAAGGCTCATACTTGGCTATATGGACTGGCACAAATTGAGAATCTTTTACCTTCCAATGGTTGTCGAAAGGTACAAATTGAGAAACTTCTCAAATTGTACCCTTTGAGCAGGGCATGATTTGTGAAACTCCTCTACAAGGCCATTTGGGACAAAAGGACCCTTCTTAACCGCGCAGATAATCACTTTAGCCAGTCCTTACTGGAAAGTTAAGAACATTAATATAGTGCATGCAGTTGTCATTCTTTCAAGACTTTGTATTTTAATTATAAAAATGTTTTAGTGTTATTTCACCGAACAAATACTTTTGATGCACAAACCATAGACATACTACTAAATCAACATTAGAAACAAAATATGCTTCAAGCAAATAAACTTACATTGAAAACTGTAAAAATGAAAAAGATACTCATTACTGTTTCCAGACTCATACAAATAACATACTCTGCAAGAAACATACCTAATTGAGCTTAAATTGTTATTTTCATTATTTTGCAACCGCTTTATATTTTTTCTTATTTATTCATGTTCCTATTTAGTTTTCTTATCTGTCTCATTGCTTTCCCCGTTTGAGGTGTCATTAATAAAAATATGTGCATCCGTCTGCGATTTCTGAGCGTTTTTACAATAATAAATATATTTGGTTATAGAATGATGAACCATACGATACATAGAACGTTCGCCAGCATTAGTGGTTCTCCACAGATCCGCCGGCTTATTTCTCCATATTGTTGGCGGGAAAGCAACATTTCCATACTAGTCTACATCATTTTCAACGTGGTAGTCCACAAACCTAATCAACTGGTCCTCGCTTGGCTGAATGGTCATGAAACGCTTTCGCTACTTCTTCGGTACAAACATGTAAAACAGGAAAAATTGGATCCATTTCCCTTTCTCACATGATTCGGCTCTTTACATTTTCGGTAATCCAAGATGTTGAATCTTCCTTGAATTGAGAATTATTACAGATTTTACAGTGTTCAGTAAATTTTTTGTCCATTTCTCTATATTTTGGTGGTCTTCATGTTACCCTATTCGAAAAGTTTATTACAAAAATACTTTCTCCAGCATTTACATAAAAGACTCTCAAATTTTCATATTCTGTCCTTTGGTTTTGAGAAGTGATTAAATCAGGTAGATTTATAATCTATTTCAAAAGATATATGTATAAATAAATATAAAGTTAATGACGATCTTATTAACGCGAGAACCAAGCAAGTAGACCATCAACACACTTATATAATTTAGTTAATAAACGAAAAAAAATTGCAAATTTATATTCAATACGAATTAATCGAATCTATGAATAATTTCGGTTTCGAATAAGATGATAAATGCAGATTGTTTTTGTGTGTGTATCGTAACACTTCATATCTATCTTGTGTAATATTTTAATGAATGTAAAATATTTTATTTAAATTAATTCTACTTATAATGATTGAAGCAGATATATAACATTGAATTATAGAAGATTCACGTAAAGAAAACACAAAATAAATTGTTTCATTCTGAGAAAACTACAAGACATGTTACCTAGTTAATTATTCAAACATCTGTATTCATTCAAAATAATCTACTAATGTATCAAATAATTCACACACAAAAATAATATGATACACAACATCCAAAAGTTTACAACAACATCCGGCGAAAGAAGCAGTGGATACATCTACTACGAAAACATCACGCAGCGCAAGATGAAATATCACGAAATAGGCTTAAATAAATAAAAAAGGGATCAACAGTCTTTTGGAACAACAAACAACAATTTATTATAAAAACACATATACTATATTGGCAACACAACCCTTACATTGACCAATGATTACCACACAAATTAGATATTCTTATTCTTTACCAACATCCTCGATTCTATTCTTGTCGTATCTTCTCGTCTCGATGTTGAAGCGCCGACCTCGCACCAGAGGATGCTCGGGCCTCCCCGGAAACCGCTCACGCTAGTGACGCCTCGACACAACTGACCCTCAGGAATCACGAAGAATGATGAAATCAAGCTTCTCCTCTATCATATCACTCGAAAGAAAGTTCAACATACAACAAGGTGTTCTCTTAACAGACCGAGAACCAGAACTCCTCAACCCGCGTACTTCTAGGAAAGTTCCTTTATCTCGTACTTAACTGCCTGAGTGAGTATAAGTGAGCGAGTTGAATGAATGAGTGAGAGTTTTTCCACTTGTTTCTTTCGTGAGGTAAGCTTTATGAAGAGCCATATCCCGCAGTCATACGCTCTGACCATTAGAGCGGAATAATTTACTATTGGCTGGCGACGTCACTCGCGCGTATTTGAAGCCAAATATCTGAGATGTCTCTCTGCAAAATCGTTGGACTAGTTTTTGAAAAATATTGAAAACTGTACTTTGAAGTACCCTTTGTGTAAAAGTAAAATGAAAATTAAAAGCATGTGCATCGGTCAGAAGTACGTTCTACCGTCAATACAGAAAGGGGGAAACAAAAATTTCTCCGATTGGTCAGGAGTGCTGCGCACAGACGGAAGGACGGACGATCAACCAAAAACCACTTCTTCGGAATCAGGGATCTCCAAAACGGATATTTCCGTAGAAATCTCGTTTTCGAATTTTTTTCACAGTTACAATACTTTCTATATACTACCTATATGAAAAAGTAAAATGTGTTTACTCTTTCCTTCCTTTTATTTTATTTTCTTATCTCATCACCCAGTAGTGTTCTTCAAGTATACCAAACTTATAGAAACTACACGCTTTACAACATACAGTAATTACTATTATCATTATTTTCTTATACATATGTTGGTATGGTTTCCCTCCCCTACCACCATCATCACCTGTCACCAACAGTACGCGAGTGTGATTTTTTGCCACCCCCACACTGGTAAAAGAAATAAAGTGTTGAATTTACGGGTGAGAATCACTGATTTTTTCGGTGTACGATAAAAAAAAGAAAATACTTATTGATACTGACTTATAATTTAGTTTGAGCAATTCCAAAATGCAATTCAATCAACATTCGGTTTTCTTCCTCTACCACTCAAGAGGATGGGGGATCGCACAACCGAAAGTTTTTAATCACATGACTTTTTTCCACCTATTGCTTTCAAATAAATATTTTTTGGACACTTTCAAACTATTTTAACCCAGAAAACTCACATGTTTTAATGGAGTGAATTGTTTGAACGGGTGGCTAGCAAAGGGTAGCGGTGGGGGACTACTAGTGTACACAAAGTATAATAGCTTAGTTAAACTCCATCCTGAGCACTTCCGAACATCTGAAAAACTCACCCTTCAATAGGGATGAGAGAATTAGAATTGAGGATGATTCTCGAAGATGCCTGGGTTTTCACTTCGGTTTTTGGAGTGAATTTTATTGAGTCTGTACATGCGAGATAAACCCTACCCATAACGGAAAAATGTAATTTTTAAGGTCGATTTTCGCGAACTTTTCACCTCTCGATACACTAAATGTCTTGCGCGAAGGGGATAATACAGAAGCCTTCCGGTACGGGAATCTCTAGAAAACATAAGGTGTCTGGACACAAAATTTTACATTGATACATTTGAAAACACAGTAGTTATTTGTGGGAAGAAAAAAGTGCGCCTCTAATTTTTCCCCCACAAAAACAAAGCAACTTTATTTTTCCCCACTGTTGGGTTCCAATAATATGTACCACACATTGCAACAATCCATAAGAATAGTCCTCAAAATTTTCCTATTGATTCAAGTGTTTCTTATCGATATATCTCTTTGATGAATTTACGTTTAGACTATTAATATAAATTCCTGCTTTTCCTTTTACATGGGGTTATTAGTTGGAACCTGACTGCTAATTGCAACATGGGATGCGACTGTGGGCCGGAAGTGAAGTATGCTCCTATGTGTTCGCCTCATGCGGCTACAACGTTCTATTCCCCGTGTCATGCAGGCTGTCGTGTCGCACAAAGCTTCGTCAATGGAACTACGGTAAGATTTATACCCTCTCTTCTATATTATTAACGTATACTTACAGGAAAAATGAATGAGCAACTTTCGCTAGGAATATATATTTCCTGCTACTGTTTGTATAAGTAGTGATTTTGCTAAAATACATAATTTTGAATCTATTCAATAACACCAAAAATATAAGCAAATTATACAGCATTACTTTATTGAGAAAAAATTGAGTTTCTTATTTCTTTCTTTTTATAAACATTTGACACTTCACGGTCAGAATTCACACTCCTACCTCTTATGACTTAAGATGATTGCATAAATACACGTTCTTTACATTTGAGTACAGTAGACGTGTTCAATTCTTTCGTAGTTCTATTCAGACTGCATGTGTGCACCGGACGGATTGGTGATTGAAGGACCTTGTCCTCGAGATTGTAGTTTTAACTTCTGGCTCTTCATCGCTACTCAATGCGTCATGCGATTTCTGGGCTCATCAGGAAAAGCAGGGAATACGCTTATCCAGTTCCGGTGAGTATATTCCAGTCGTATGAGACGTGCTATCTAGTCGAATCGGGATAAATTCTTTGTTAGAATTTGAAGGGTTTTTTTTTCATTTCTTCTTCGATGCCTAATACACAGGAAATTCCTCGTCTGCAACTTTAAAGTTATTTTTAGTTATTCTTCTCCATTCTTTTTTCTTTTCTATTGTCATTTCCTTGCTTTTCTTATCTACTATCCAGATATTATATTCTTATTTACAATCCAGATAAATTCTATTTTTTCTGATCTTTCTGCGAAATAAGGAAGGCTGATCATGAGGATACTGAAAAAAAATTATGTAAAACAAATACTGATAATTGTATTCACGCCCGTGATCAGAAAAATATTCTAGAAGAGGTCGAGTCTTATCGTTCAATATTCAATTTTTAGTTTAATAATTTAAGTTATTCGCCCTGAAATGATTTTTAAACTGTTAAATTTCTTTTACAATTAATTAAAATATTATTTATTTTTATCGTGAAAATACAGTTAATCACATGGCCTAGAAGACTTTTAGAAAAACTTTGTAGTAAATAAAAACTTCCAGATTTGTTATTTTTTGAAATCTGTAATACATAACACTTTCTTATTTTTGCGAGTAATATGAAATTGATAGAAAAAATGTTTTAAAAATAAATTTACAATGGTCACGTTTTTTTGTTCAGATTCTCAGGATTTGACCGATTGATTGATAACTATTCCCCTACGTCAATAGTTTTCTCCGAGAGCCATTTCTTTCTTGCAACATTCATGTAGCTACTCTAGCAGCTTGAGACAAACGAAGTTTTTTAATTTTGTTTCTTAGTCTGTACAAGGAAAATTACTTAGTTTCTTTGTGCAGGAGTATAAATAAATAAATATACATAAAAAATTAAAATAAATAAAAAGCTTGAGTATTCACTGTTTCTTGGAAATTGCAGGCGCAAAAATGTTTTTTCTTTCGTAACAAACTAGAAATGATTAAATATATTGGTGCTACAGGGTGTACATTCACGGTTAATAGATAGAGGAGATATTTGGAAGGTAGAGAACCTCGTTTTGGTTCTGAGTGTCTGGTTCTTCGAAACAAATGTCCATTTCTGCGTTACTCTTGCCTTTCAAATGTGAGTCCGTTATGGAGTGTTTTACTACAAACAAATCTTACCAAATACAATTATATCGAATTTTCGATTGGATTGTCAGATTGATGAACTTATTTACAGATTTAAAAATAAAGTAGTCATTATTATCTCTCAATAATTCTCTTTTTTCATGAAGGAAGTCAATGCGAGGCAAGAGAAGGTGTAAGCTACTATAACATTAACTACACTGTCTTATCTTACAGTAAGTTTACGTACAATTAAGTACCATTTATTTAGATTAAAGTGTAAAAAATCATTAAATGATTTATCATGGATAATTAAAGATATGAAATATTCATTAAATGACGTAAATTTGTAACAAAGGAGATAATTGAATTGGAAATCAAAGACATATCATCTCTTAAATAGTTGTAGGTCCCAGGTTCGATCCCTGGTCCCATTCATTTTCATTCAATATAATCATTAAATAGAAAGTAATAAATGTTTCAGGGCCGTTTCAAATATCGAACTAAAATTAATCCAACTAGAATAAAGAATCCCTATACTAACTTGTCTTTCATTTTTGTTTACTTCTCATATTATTATTTATTGTACCCAAGCAAAATCCTGCAGCATGCGTTAAAATTTGGTCAAGCGTATCGTGTGAAATGTTGCAAACTCTCATTTTTATATTTTTTTAGAAAGGATATATATCATATTCTCTTTTTTGTTTCAGATCTGTCGATGAAATTGACAAACCTCTATCCATTGCTTTGGGCGAGTTCCTTCTGTGTGCCTTAGCTTTCTTGCCTGGCCCGATTGTCTATGGCATGCTCTTAGGTATTTTTCTTTGGCGAGATTAAAATTTCAAATTATTCTCTCGACCACTATATTCACATAAATGTATTGTTTTTTGGATTGGTCAATAATTACTTATTTTTACAATGTCAGCGTTTCAGCAATTTATTTTGCCTTCATCAGGGCTATATTGAATTGAAATAAAATGTAGTGTTTCTTCGAACCGCGTTAGATAGTCTCAGAGCTATGCAGTGAAATATGATTGTTTTTTTCTTGACAAGTTCTTAGGCGTTTTAAAATACCTATACTAAAACTGTTATTTCCTATTCTAATCGGCAAAATCATTAGTAGTTACATTTGTTTCGAAAAAAATAAACATACTTCAAAATTAATTAAATCCTAAGGAATGAATTATTCAATAGAATGGTACTACAATTAACGTCTATAACATAATATAATTAAATAAATAATGCTTTTATTAAATAACAACACAAAATATATACTTTTCGTTCGTAAAAGATCGAAGGTTTTGCACTATTTATTTTATTCGACAGAATATTTTAATTTTTTATTTCAAACTTGGCACGCCTTACTGGTATTTTTACATTTAACTCTAATTAGTTAGAGCCTTCAGCCCTTTCAGATTTGTATGGTATATGCTTAAAGTAACACACATATGTAGTTTCAAATTTATATAATTTGAGACTATAATCCATACTGATACATAAATGCGTAACGCGAAAATGTGTCTGTTTGTTTCTTAATCATCATTAAACCATGGAACCGATCGAGATGAAATTTGCCACGGATATAGTTAAGATGTTTAGGATGAACATAGGCTAACTTTTATTTTAAAAATACTTGAAAAGAAGGATTGAAAATGATTTTGACCATAAATGTCGATGAAATCATGTTAAAAGAGAGGTATATTCGCTTACGCCACTTGAACGGTTATAGTTTTTGCTTTTTTGTTTTGTTTTTGCTTTTTGTAGATTCAGCTTGTTTAGTATGGGGTCACATGTGTGGACGGCCAGGAAATTGTTGGTTTTATGACGATCGCAAGTTAAGATACCTCCTTAATTTTACGGCTTCGGGTAAGTAATAGTGGAACAATTTTAATTCATTTCATTACAATGAATCTTGGGTTATTAAAAATATTAGTAAGTAAATATAAGTCATTTCTATACAGAAACACATATCTTCTAACAATTTTAAATACGTACTACTTAGAATATAGTACGACTGTAACTCTTTGTATCTTCAAAACATCTGTGACTACACTTCCCATATACCAGTATAATGATAGACCAACACAGATTTCCCTTATCTCTTCCGAGATTACTAATTGGGGTTAGGAGGATTCTGTTCTCTAAGTTTCGTGATGGTCAAATGTCGCATTAATGTTTGCGAAGGTTTTTGCTCCTTCCTTAACTCACAAAAAATAAACGGATAAAAACGAAACTTTATATTTGTATTACAGTTTTGGAATAGTTCCTCTTTTCTGGATAGCTCCATTACTTTCATGTTGCCTTTTCAGGGCATTTATATGTAATTTTTGGATAAATGAATGTGCATCAGTTAAATATACGTAAAGCAGTGCTCTCAGATCACCCAAACTCATTTTTTCACGTCTTACTGTTTTTTTTAATACTTCGTAAAAATATATCAGGAAAAATCTTCATGATGCATATTTTTAAAGTGAGAATCAGTTAAGTTTTAGCAGATTGAATTACTGAAATTCCGTTACTTTAAAATTGTCTTTCTAGTACCATTACTTAGTGTTTTCCCTTCGTCAGCAGACTTGTCAGCACAAAGTAATGGTAACAATCTAATCCTCGTGCAAATTTATCATCATAAGTTGCATAACTTAAACATAATTCAATGAACATCAGTTAATAAATCACGTGAACACATTCTGTATACAATCATATATTTAAAGTACAACGTATAACGAATATTCTCTAACTTATAACTTTAATATAGAGATTGTTATTTTTTGCAGGTTGTTTGTTTTGTGGTATGTCTCTGGATATAGCAGTGTGGTACTATTCAAAAGATTTACAAATATATGAAGTGGAAGAAGATGATAAAAAATCAGAGAAGAATTTAGAGGATCAAAACAAAACGCCAGCGAATGAAATAGACGACGAATTACAAACTCCTTTCTTAGAACACAATGGGACATTGTAGCATCAAATGTGCTCTCCGAGCTATATTGTAAGAAAACATTTAAAATGTTATTATTTGTTGAAAGTTATTTCAGTAGATATCTGTTTAGTTACCTTCAGTTTCCTTTACCTGTCTACTTTACCCGAAAACTGCAGGTATCGTAGCGAATATTAAAGTAATAACGACATAATAATGTTATGTCAGCACATTGTATTTAAGCACTAAAATACTTATGAAGAAACTTACTGGTAAACAAGATACTTGATTACAGAAAAAAATTGGAAAGCCTAACTATAAAATCAAGCTGATTTAGTTTGAACAATAAATAAATTCATGATGAATTATTGCAAATTTTATGGAACTGGACATTCAACAAAACTTGCAAAGAATACTCATCGAGTTCGATGAAAATCTCTCTCTTTCCTATTCCAAAATCTTTGCACATGGGAATCACAAGAGCTACGTCGAGCATTTAGAATGATGTATTGTATATTTATGGATGAGTGTAACCACATTTGTTCACAAAGTAACTAACCAATTCATGAATCAAAGCGGACAACGAGAATCATGATTTACGATTCATTAAAAAGAGATCTATCTCTGTATTCTTCCGAGAATAGCCTGCTTTTGTCTGGGGCATAATGGTCGGCAGGCATTTATAATGCATTTTGTTTATTGGCATTCACTACACTCCATTCACGGAATAACTATCTCTAAGCTCAAACATAAAAGCAGCTTTCCATTGAAACGCTTTATCTCAAATTTAGAGTTATTTTAATAGTTACGATTTACAAACTATATATTACGTACTTATGAACACTTTTTGCACTTTATCAAATACGAATTTGTTGGTAGTTTGTTGATTTTATAACACGTGGGTAACGTTTTAGGCACTTCTAATACACATTGAGAACTTGAATGATATATTTTATTTTTATTGTCCTCCGTCTCACAAATTCGTGATTAAGCTAGAAAAATGGAATCCATTCCTTTTTTATTATTATATTATCTAAGACAGTGCTTCAACAATGTCTAGAGCATAATCCATATAAGTTTCTATACTCTTTAAGAATGTGTGCCATTTGTACTACAAGTACATTTAATAAGAGCACTCAAGAACACTTCTTGCCTTTGATCGGTCTGAAATTAAGACCTAATTACTCCTTCGTGGGATTTTTGTCATGGTAAGGACATAAGAGCGACTCTTTTAAGAAAATCCTGGGTCCCAATAAAGACATGCGACACAACGTATGAAACTTATAATAATCAATAAGAAGTGCTAATTAGACGCTAAGTATACAAAGAAAGGTTGACTTGGTTGTCGTATTACAGTACAACCCATTAAGAGCAGTGATCTGGATAATTGAAAATCCTGAAATGGGAAATAAACAATAAAGCAATATACCACAAAGCTGCACTCATACATCTTAAACAAAAGTTAAGCAAGAAATATATTTACAAAATGACAAGTAATGAAACAAAATTGTACAGGTGGTGAGTTCTTTCGCAACGAAGATGTGTTACTCGGTCCATGGGAATGTGTACTGGCCATCATAATTAAATCTTACAAGGTATACATAATAATCAATATTGTATTTCCAATTGTAGGATTTAATCTAGAGCATAAAGTACTGAATTGAACAAATGACGTAATAAACGTTTTCGTGACTCAAGTACCACCATGACTAAGTTGTAGACAAGGCGGTCTGATTTGCTAAGACTAAATAAAATGAAAAAAATCTATAACATTTCTCAAGAGAAAAAGCAAAATAGTAAGTTTAATATTATGTTTTTATAATGAAATAGATCGAGTAAGCAAGATTGCTCTGTAGTGCGAACAATTAAATGTTATCCAAGTAAACCCTTTCATATAAATTGGAAAACATTGCCACATAACTTCCAAAATAAAACATATTTCCTTTCAATAGTTGAGAAAGGGAAATCATCAGATCCCATACAGTACTGCTTGATGTGAGGTGGCATGGATACAGGAATACCAAATAGAAATGATTATATTTTTGTTCCAAGATAACATACACATGACTGTATTTCCTTCCCTGGCCTTAAATATTAGTCTATGAGAGCAAATTTACTCGATGCTAATCTTAAACAGCTATCGTTATGCAATAGTTTGCTTAACTGTCTCGCAATGTACATTCCCTTCAACATTACGACAGCACAATAATTTATCCAAAGACATTTTGCCCTCTCAAGGCTTTATCCCCGCACTTACTCAGTTCAACTAAATACTGCCATCCAAGAAGATGAATTACACCACATTTATTCCAATTTTTGGCATATTTGTATTTCGTATTTTCCTACAAAAATTGATGACAATATCGCTTACCATGTAATTCTCTCTCAATAATCGTGATAGAGAGTGATTCCAGTAACATTTCCTAGCATTGATTTCGTCACATCTTTTTTACCCTTTAAAAGTTTGTTCAATCAACCCTTGGCCGTTTCAAACGGGAATAAACAATAAGCTCATAGGGGACCAAACATAGCCTAGCAACCTGGGTTTGTCAATAAATGTACATTGTCCAAATTTATTTTACCATACAAAGATTGAAAATCCAAAACTGAAGATACAAGATGAGAATCAGTTCCCCGTACCTCTTTATGAAAAAAATGACTCTGTGGTAAGAAAGAACATAGATAGTTAGTAAGAAGAAGAATTACCTCTAAAAACTAGCGGTCCAAAACCATTGCACATACTTTCTCATATACGTTGCAGCATATAGTGAAAAAAATCTATAGTAAAAGGGTCATTTCTAGTGTGGTACTCTATATTTTGGCCGTCTTCTAGTTCTCTATTCATGCTCAAAGTCGCTAGATGAACATATTACTATCTTTTATTTGAAATTTGAAAGTAAAATAAACATTCAGAATATTATTTCAAAACATATAGTGACATATCAGTCTTATAAATATCGTAAAAGTGTTATGTGAATGTAATTTCGTTGTAGACAGAAATTGATGTATTTTCGTATCCCCAGTGTGTTGCTCTCCTCCTATATATTTTATATCTTTCATTTCAGTTTACGAAAGGTATATTCTACGTCTGCTTGGTCCATTTACACTGCCAAATATTATTCAAGATTCTTGAAATAGTAAACTAATGTGTGTGTAGCAGACAGTGGTTATTTTACTGCGTCTAAACCAAATTTAAGCAAAAACTTTTATCGTTGGAGTCGTTTTTGAGAAACATTTAATTGAGTACTTTGATCTTCATGTGAAGTACCCTTTTCTTTAAAAAAATAGAGCACGTTTATCGACAACTATTAAATTCTACCATAAATACGAAATGCGAATTAAATTAATTCATCCATTTCCTCAGAATCGCTGCGCATAGACGGACGGACAGACTTTCGACTTTTTCACGATTACAATGCTTTCTATATATTACGTATATGAGAAAGTACGACTGACAAGTTTCGTTTACGTGAGTTGTAGTCAATTAAATGATTTTTTTCTTTCTGTAGAAGACTTTTCTGTTGATATTCAAGTTTTTTTTCTGTAAAGGTGAATTTGAGATACTTATAACCCGACAGTTGCGAGTCCGAGAAAACCGCACTCTGCAGGCACAATAGCTAACCATTTATATTACACTCTTTCATTAAAAATAGTAAATTCACTATTGAAATAACTTTCACCTTAAAATTTATATAATTAGGCTCGAAAATAACTGAGTACACACAAAAACTCTGGTAATAAAATATAAGAAACCTACCTTGTGGATTATGGAAGGCGTACTCCAATGAAGAAATTGTTTAAATAACATCTTCGAAATCTTTGTGGTTGGTTTCTTAGTTTTAATCGTAAACAGGTTCTCAGAATTCATTCATTTAGATGTAGTGCCAATAATGAGTTTATCGGAACCACTATGCCCGAAAACGTACCTATGGATGTGCCGCGTCCGTCTATGCTGGGTGACCAGTCAGCGGCGCAAACCTACAATCCATGCGACAATGCGATCTTGGGATATGAAGAGTTCCACACCGCTCCCCAGGGTTACAGCTGGGCAACGTTGGTCGGAGTGACCAGCGGCGAAGAGGCGGTGATACCATTGTAAAGGAAAGACAAGGACATCTAGAATCCCAAAACAGCTTCCTCCCGGAAGCCGAACAAGAAGACAAAAATCTCCTAAGTCAAAATATGATAAACCAACCTGAGACAAAAGATCCTTTCAGAACCTGAACGCTGTTGGAGACAGCCTGGAGATTGTTTAATCCGAATATGACAACCACCTGCAACCCCCTGCGCTTGCGCGATGGGGGAGAAACGGGGGAAATGGACAACCTTGGCGATATTTCAGATAACAATAACCCAACAGCAGCCTTCCAATAAGTAAAACGAGAGCTCATTGATTATATGAGGATAGAAAAAGGAAAACAAGTTATGGTAAAAGTCATGGTTTTACTGGGTAGCATAACAATGCTCTTTACAAAGATCCACTCAGAACTGAGAGAAAGTAGAGCAGAACAAAGAGGAGCAACAAACAATAGATTTACTAAAAGAAACTCTGGCGAAAGACAGGAAGTTTGCAGCAGCTACTGCCCCGATCCAATCTTATTCACAAACGCTAGTAACCACCCCTATTACACCACACCACAAGCCCAGATTCGATGTGGGTATTTTTTGGGTAGAAGCGGGATTCAACCATAAACCACAACCCTTATGGTAGAGTTCGCTGCCACCAGCTTGGTTTCCCAAGCAATCAAACGCACGTGTAATAACAATAAAATATTCCTTTAATACAAGTTAAATTGAAATCTGCGTATTTACAAATTTGAAGGAATTCTCAAATCATAAATACAAGTATGAATTTGTTATTACACGGTCATTGCTATCTGAAATCAACAATTACACACCGATATGAATACTGGTGTTATCAATTAATTCGGAAATCTACCCAGATCATCCGAATCTCAAAAATTTACAAGTTGCTATCCCGAAGCAACTAACTGATCCAAGTTACGTCATTCGCCCTTAATAGCAATGTAATTGAATTACCGCAGCAATTCTCAGTGGTCTGGCAACCAATACTAACCAGGTCACATCTCAGTGCCCGGGTACTTCCTAACACTCCGCAGAGTCTCAAGTCTCCTAGGATCTTCAATCCTCCCAATATATACGGAAGCGGAGGTCACGTGATCACGTCTTCGCTACCGTAATGAGCATTCCAAATCATCTTGGTCATCCCTCAGCTTCTGAGAACATCAGCATCCTGTGGAAGTTTTCCATTTATAACATTCTTTCTTTAGGGAATTTTCCGGTCTCGCCTAGGTACACATGGCGAACAAGTTCCTCTCACAGAAATATTACAAAACAAAAGGAAAGACCAGCACTGTTCACACCCTTCGGCCGACATTCTTCGAGCGCATTGCTCCTTCCCGGAAAAGCAAGGGGATGGTCCAAGAAACAATGGATGAAAAGGTGGTCACTTTTCCTTATTTGGCGGCGATGGGCCCGATCCGTAATCTTCTTAGGAATGTCCGGTTAGCAAAAGCTTTAAAATGTTAATATTTCACAAATCGATAGACTGCACTGGTCCTGATGTTACAACCCCAAACAAGATCAAGACAAACCAAAGATAGTCAAGCAACGATCCTAATCGTTTCTAAAGATTCGGAAAAAGTTACATCTTCTATAGATGCACAGAAATAAATTTACAAAGCTGTCAGAATCAAGAAAGTAAACATCAAAATAAGAGTAAAACATCTTCAAAACAAAGCTGTTCTAGTTGAGACAGACAACAAAGAAGAAGCAAAGAAAGTAACTGAAGCAGTACACAACCAACCATCCTACTAGTCAAAAAGAGGCTCAACAAGTACCCTAAACTAATAATCTACAATGTACAAAGAGAGAAGACGGAGGAAGAGTTCTTTCAAGAATTAAGGTGGAAATATTTACCGGAAGAGACAGAAGACAGATTCAAGAAAGACTTCTTTGTCAGATTCAAAATGTCCAATAAGAAAGGCGATGCCAACTCCTTCCAAACTAATCACTGAATTGTTGAGGCACATCCACGATTATGCTGGAGAGTCATACAAAAAGGACATATTTTTGCGGACTGGACGTCTTATAGTTGCGAAGAATACTATGCCCCAATACGCAGCTTCAATTGCCAACTTTATGGGCACCAAGTAAAACACTGCAGGAGAGAAATACCAATCTGTAGCCCCTGTTCCGAAGAAGGACAAAGCTATCAAGACAGTTCAGTCCTGACGAAAGAGAAACCCACTTGTACCCACTGCGCAAGTCGAAAGATAATGCAAACCAGCAAACAAATAACAAGAAATGTCCTAAATATAGAAAGGCCTTAGAACAAGAAAGAAATTAAATTCACACTGGGGATTAAAATACTACAATTGAATTGTGCAAGAAGCCAAAAAGTAATGACAGAAGTTGAAGACTTTGCATTAAGGCAGAAAATAGATCTTCTGCTCCTTCAAGAAAATATATATCCTTCCCTCACACAGAGGCAAAACCTCTGTCATAAGCTTGCGCCATCCAATAATAAAACACCCACAGGGAAAATGACAGCGATAGCAATCATGAACTCCCTCAATAATATATAACAGCCCTCAAAATAGCACAATGCGCAGGCCACAAAATGGTGTGTTGTCTAACCAGCACACCAGACGGACCTATCTACTTAATCTCAACGTACTTCCAGTAGAGCAAAGTTGTAGATTGTGCCAAATAATATATACAAAGACTCCAAGAAGCGCTCGAAAAACTCAAAGGCAAAAAAAGTCATCATCGGAGCGAATACCAACGCCCTATCCCACCAATACGGATACTTCCTAACAGTTAAGAGAGGAGAAGAAATCGAAGGATTTCCTGAAGCCAATGACCTCTTCTTAGCCAACGATATGGAATGTAAAATCCCACTTTCGAAAAGGACGACCGTTCCTCATTCATAAACCTAACACTCACCACCAGCAACACAATACTAGGAATATCAGAATGGAGAATTGGGCAGTCCGCAACAAGTAGTGACCACAACGCTATCACATTCACCATAGACAAAGGCACAAGTGATGAAATAATTGAAACAAGAAATCTGTACTTCTGCACAAAAGTTGACTGGGACCTTTACATAACACTACTAGAAGAAAAATTACAAAAACAAGACACAACCAACCAGACCATGACAAGTGACCAAAAAAAAGAAGAGCTCACAAGAATTATAACGGAAACTGCAGACGCTGCGATACCCTTAAAAACAAAGAGAAGCAGTCCCCTGGTGAACTCCGGAGCTAACTACTCTCCGACTTCAAATGAATAAAGCCAGACGTATACTACAATGGCTTAAGAAGCGAAACAGGCTCGACGAAGAGCACAAACAAAACTATAAGACGGCACGAAAGCACGAAGCAATTACAAAATCAAAGAAAGAGAAATGGGAGGAATTCATCGTACAAGTAACCGAACTAATCCTTGGGCTTGACGTACCAGCTTGCGCGAGAAAGACTAAAGATTCCCCAAATCCTCTCTTCTCTCAAGGTAAGAGAAACAATGGAGTGGGATGACACAGCTACACAACTCCTAGAACAGCTCTTACCTCACGACGATAGTCGCGGGAAAACACAAGAGTAACAAGAAGACAGAGAGAGATGGAAAAGGGGTGTTGAGAAGAACCAACTGAACTAGAAAAGGAAGAAACTGCTATTAAAATAGGAGAGAGAGAAGAGGTGGTCCGTTCACTAAAACCAAGGAAAGCCCCTGGGAACGGCGCAATTACCAATGAAATTATGAAGAAAACTCTAACTGCCAAATAATATTACAAAGACTTACTAAACCAATGTCTTTCAGAGGGACACTTTCCCAGAATATGGAAAACGGTCATACTGACGGTGATCAAGAAATCCCCAGACAAACTTAATAATGAAGCTAAATCTTATGGTTCTGTCTTCTCCCAACCATGGGCAAAATAATGGACAAGATCTGTACTAAGCGAATCACGAACTTTCTTGAGACGGAAAATGAACTAAGTCCAACTCAGTTTGGATTTACACATAACAAATATACTGAGGATGCAATCAACCACCTCCTGTTAAGCATTAACAATCGTGAAACCAAATATGCACTAGCAGTTTTTGCAGACATATCCGGCGCATTCGACATTGCTTGGTGGCCAACCACAATGAGAAGACTAAGAGAAATTAAGATACCGAAATACCTGAGAAGAATATATGGCAGCTTCTTCAAAGATAGACATGCTGTGATAACCATGAACCACCAGAATTTCTCAAAACTCTCACTAAAGGCTGCCCCCAGGGGTCGAACTGTGGTCCGGTAATGTGGTATATTTTTTTTCGACGAAGAACTTAGAAAAATTGAAAATACAGGAACAAAAGTTATTTCATATGCAGACAACGTGGCAATTATAGTCCATGGAAAAAGCAGACGGGACCTGGAGAAGACAGCTCAAGAAGCCCTCGATGTTCTAGATGGTGACCAGAAGTAAACTAAAACTCTTAACTCAGGAAACGCAATTTATGGTACTTAGACCGACCTTAGACATCAACAGGTCCCCTAAACTAACAATACAAGGCCGACAAATCATATAAATCAGACTCTTCAAATATTTGGGTGTCTGGATAGACTACAAACTAGCCTTTCTCCAATATATAAAGGAAACAACGACCAGAGGCGAAAGATTGTCCCAGAAGCTAAGATGAATATGCGAGACAGAGTTCAACTTAGACAGCAAAATGCTGCACACAATATCGAAGGTCAGTTTCGCAGCCTCTGTGGGGTCACAGAGCGGGTTTATCGCACCATAAACGAGTCCTGCTCAGTGAGCAAAGAGCAGCACTAATACCCATAACAGGGACTTACAAAACAGCGACCACAAGTAGACTACAAACAATCGACAGTTACAGTAATCTACCACTTTTGTAATAAAATGTTCTATTATACAGAAATCTCTTAAATTGCGTTGAACCTTACCGCCAGGTAACAGATTAATCATGTTATGTTGAATGAAAATGGGAGATGGGATCGAGATTCGAACTCTGGACCTTCAGTTCAACATGCTAATGCGAGGATCAACTGCGCCACCTCGCTCACCTCTGGTGCCAGTCTTCCAATCCCATTCCCACAGACTGCAAGACCAACTTGTGAAACCCACAGCCTCTGAGGTGATCTCATAGAGATTAGAATCCTCATATGAGACGACTTCCTTAGGAAGTACCTGAATTAGAAAATACCGATCCACGATCAAGTTGCTCAACTTTCGGTGCGTTTTCTTGCCTCCCGTAAAATATTGCTGCGGGCGTGTTTTCTTTCCGACCTTATGACTATTTCTTTGGCCAGCTTGGTGCGAGCTTTTCGCGCATTATTTTCAACCCCTGTATTTTTTTCTTGGGGCTCGCCAACGTCAAGTCCATGCCCTGTCAATTTCAACGTCAACGTCAATTTTTTTCCTGTCTGAATCACTGTCTTCTGTTAAAAGTCATTTAATATGAGAATTTTATTATCTTTGTTTCGTAATTAGGGTTAACTTTAGTAGATAGGCATACGGGGTAGCGGATTTTTTTGTAGATCTAATTGAGACGAAACATATTGCCACACATTGTTGTCACCTCTCTCTGACAACTAAAGCAGTGAACGCAAATATACATATCGACATCATCGTAAAAGGTCGGCTAATGTTCTTAAAAAATCCACAAATAAACTTATTATCATATAAACATACACGTTTATACATATAAACTTTCTTCGAGAAACGCTCTATCGATTAATAAAATTCGGAAGAAAATTCGTTCACGAGTTAGTAAGAAAATCGTGCCCAGATAGACAGTGTCAGAGTGTGATTCTATTTTCTATCATGATTGATTCGAAATTCCAGTCGTTTTAATTATATCATCGTTTATCAAACAAGTTATTCGTGTTAACAAAAAAACATTCGTCCTGTGACTTGAAGGAGAATTTACTTCATATTGCAAAGTTTCTCGTCGTCTCATTCTACATAAATATGTCGTTATAAAGTTATCTACAGCTTTTTTGCAGCTTAGGATTTCATCACATACATATCAGGGACTTTTTCAACTATCCGTTATATATTATCCGTTAATTGTGAACTTCCTTATGATTTTTTCATCATGTGATTAGTTGCTTGTGTACAAATAATGTAAACTGGTATTTTCATCCAGCATACATCACATCATCCTTGCGTTATATTTATTTATGTGATCTAAACTGATTATGAACATTATAGTTTGAACGTCGTCTATTTACGGAGTAACAAAATCATTAGTTTTCCAAAAATTTTGTGTGCAATGAATCCACGAAAATTAAAATATCATTGTTTTTTATACTTAAAATGTAAATGTCATATTTAATTTTCCTCTTGGGTTATTGCTTCTTGATAAAAGGAATTAATCCTCAGCTGCATAATCTTCCGGGTTGATTCATTATTTGGTTGTTAAAAGTAAATTAATGAAAGCTGGCTTCAATTTTGAGCGTAGCAATTATGTTTTGACACTGACTCCAATAAAGAGTATTTTACAGACAATAATATATGAGTAAGTGTTGAACCAACCTGTTTGAGTTGGAGGTCATTCCTGATGCCTAAGATTCAGAGTTCGGATACCGGGTAAGGTATAAGTGTTCTCTTTATTTTCTGTACTCGTCGAAGGCAAGGTGAAATCATCACGGATTGCATTCAAGGCATCATCCTCATTCCCGAGGACGTTGTGTTTGGGGTACCCAGTCTAACCTCGACGTTATTCCAGAGTAGTCTACGGAGTGATGACGAATAGAGAGAGAATGAGTGTCGAAGAGTAATAGTATGAAGTGGGGCTGACTCAACCTGCGTGAGTCCGGCGTCAGAGAGATAACATTTTATCTCTCGTGGGGGAACCATTTTCAGTTTTGAGCGCTCAGCTAACGCCACGCCTCATCGCAGCATGCCGTCGCGTTCACCAACTCGGAGGTAAGTCGGCCATGTCAAAGTACGAGGATCCAGGTCAAATTAATAGAAATTCATGCGGGATCGAAAATTCAGTTGTTAAGAATTAGACCTTGTTTTCCTATTACTAAGCTGGTAATAGCAAAACTTTTGAACAATATCATCGTAAAATGCTGTTACCTTAGTTAAATTTTAAATTCCGGAAACTAAATTATTAAAGCTATAAACTGTTTGTTTACATTATTTGGTAAATTATATGCTCATTCTTTGAGCATAAAAATAAAACAACCACAAATTAAATCACAATACTTGACTAGTGTCCGAAAATTTATTTTATGTTTTTCCAAATAGTGTTGCAACTCTAAATCCATATAGTATGGGAGGATGTAAACTGTGCAGTACAATGTACACCATTTTTGTATGAATTACCTCATCCGCATGAATCTAATATTTTCTCTGATAGACTATCACACTGTGGTATCCATCGACATCCAGATTAACTTGCTTCCGATAAGCTTATCGATAGGGATGCAATGTTTGATTTTGTAACCATGATTGTTGTGTTACGAGTGAGTTTTATGATAGCAATATGTAACAGAAATAAATCCAGTGTATGTGAATCATTCCAAATTTCGATCGGTAATTTTCGTAACAACTCAAATATTTACAGATTAGTAATGACCATCAAGTATTAGTTTCGGTTCAAAATAAATTCTAATATAAATATTTAAGTAAGCAATCTTTTCTTATTAGTCTGCTTGTTTAAATGTTAACGTGTTTGACTGTCAACGCCTTGACGTGATAATTTTGTTAACACAATGAGTGAAAATGCTCTCTTCCGTCATAGACCAATGATATTTTAAATAAGGTAAATATTTTAAATATTCCATTCATAAAACAAAATTAAAATATTCGTTAATATACATTTTTTAAATTTGCATTCTGCGTTAAACATAAGCAGGAAAAGAATTGAATTAAAAGTGCGCGGTTAATATATGATATGTGATATTAATAATGAAATATACTTCGTAAACAACTTTTTTGGAAACTAAACTTTTTCGCAAAAGTTTTACTTGTTTCCACGTTCAAACATGCAGAATTAACTGAATGGTACTCTACAATTTATATGTATCTTCGACAGCTGAAGACTCCTGCATCAATTCCTGACCGAAAATAATATTCACCGACTTGTCCATTTGATTTTAAAGGCAAGCAGCTCCAACACAAGATTTCGGTTGTTTATGAGTCATTATATACTATTATATCGACCTTAAAATATTACCTGACCGTAAAATTGAATCAATTAACGGTTTTTAAAAACGATAGCAAAACGTAAATGGGAAAAATAAACTTTGTTACATTTCTGATGCCAAAACATCCCACACAAATTTCAAAGAAATTGGATTTCGGTCGAATTACCTGGAACTTGGGTTATTTTGTACCTAGTGCCTTGATAATTAAAATTCTAATATGGATAAAGTTCAAAAATCGACATTTCCGGCACCAGGCGTTTTCTAAGCCACGGTTATTCTGCATGGCCAATACTCGTATGTCGATTTGAAAATGTCAAGATTGAATGAATATTATTTCAAATATGAACACGATGTCAAGACGTGATTAATGAAAACGATCTCCAGCAAAAGCTTTGTGGTTGCGTCCGACGATCTCCCCACCATTGACGCTGCATCAGTCAGGTACTTGGGCTAGTGAAACACTTATCGCGGATGTGGTGGGCAACTGTGAGGACCACCGCAGTTACTCCACAGACATGAAATAGTACACCTCTAATTCTCTCCAACTAATATTCTTATTTTATGATTTACAAAGGATACGCTTATTCAATATTTAATACATATTATTGCGCGACCCAAGAACTTCTATATTTACCCTTCAATCCTGAGTAACCAAAAAGATAACTGCATTACGTTTGTGTTTATTGTAAGATTACAGATAATATTGAAAAATTCTGAAGAGAGCTAATATTGGATGAGATATCTTGATAATTCTAAATGAAAGATTCGAACACTTAAAGGTTACACGGTACCATTATTCCAATTCAAAAGGGGCTCTTTTTCTGATAATAGGATTTTTGTCCTATTTGTCCAGAATTTTAGGGACTATAGATTGTTAAGACTTCTAAAGAACGCGAAGAAACGTTTAATTAATAAGTTACTGTAGGATTACAAAGGCGCTAGTACATAACTAGGTTCAAAAATCAAGTAGTTGTTCTAAACAATAAGAAGATGGAGTGACTGTGATTAGTGAAATTATGTGGAGCCATGTGTGAGGTAGCTGTATTTGGCGGAGAAGGTAGTTTTATTAAGTTGGGAATTGCTTGTGAATTATGAAAGAGAGGAAAACGGTTAGAATACGATATGTTACTCCTACTATTTATTATTATTACTATTTTACAGATTTTGAACATAATTGTTCACTTTCCTTCGCTTACTTCTTCCATATAAAAAAAAGGTTTGTATGTTTATGATACCGCACTTCTTGCGGTTGACATATTTGAACATAGCTTCGACAGAAGGTTCGCTGTTCTGTGTTAGATGATTGCCGCGCACTTCACACAAGTAATTCCTCGGTGTCAGTAGTTTTTAAGTGGTTAAAATCCTTGGCACTATATAGAGGCGTCGCATCTTCGATGTTTTTGGACTCTCACAACAGAGAAACGTAGTATATTGAGTTTCAACATGTATTCTATATTGTAATCAGAACTTATTTAGAGCCCGATGCTAGAAATTTGTTTATTGCCCTTGTGGAGGAGAGTTACTTTATTTAACATTGTTCGAGTTTCATGTAATAGCTTCTCCTTTGTATTAATTGGTAAATGTCGCGTACCACAACCAATTATGTTTTATTTTGAGGGTCAGCAAAACAGTGAAACTTAACTTGATGTTTTTCAAGTTCCTTCACTATGTTTCAAAAATCTGTGATCAATATTAAACTCACTTAAAATTGTTTGTTTTATTTCAGTTAATTTTCAAAACAGATTTAAGTTCTAGAATAAGAGGAGAGAGAGATTGTTTACGTCGTGTATAAATATTGGCGGCACGTAGACCGAACACTTATCTGAATTTCTGAAAGGTCATCAAGCACCGAGATGCGGTTATGTCCCGAGATGTCATGAGGTGCGGATAAGCTGCTGAGTTTTGATTTACTCACCGTTTGTAAGGTAGATCTTTGTAATTGATGAAATGATGCTGGAGAAGTAGAAAAGTGTTGCATGAGTATGACGCTGTACGCCATGGGTGAATCTCCTTTCATGTTCGAGGAGCGATGAGGTTAATATTGGTAAAAAGTGGTTTCACGAATTTTCTCTTTAGTTTTGGAATCACAAGAGATATCGTCATGGTTTCTGAATGTAAATGAGATATTACGTCTATCAAAGGTAAATTAGGCAGGATGAACCGAGACATAACAACAAAAGCAGCCATGCAAAGACGGGCAGAGTTAGCTAGTATTATGTAGTATTTGAAGTAAAATTTTCCATTCTGACCCGGATTTACACACACTAAAGCAGCAAATATTCACAGACGGATAAGTTGTAATTTTTGAAAATAAATTTTTGGAAATACGCTTCCTAAACGGTTAGGGATAGGTCACAACTATGACTGGCAATATTGCTTGCCTCAAAGAGTTCTACGAAAAAGTCCGTGACAGCATCTACAAAAATGTCTATCTACAAAAATTAACCTAAATTATCGATAAAACTTTATTCAAAATATATGGATGTATACTTCAATTTAAGAGAGTAATTAAAGAAGAAAAAACTCAATCTTTTTTTTCTTCAAAATTCTTCTTCAAAAGAGTTGAATTACAGTGAAATGTATTTTTTTTGCGGTGTCTCAGGTATGAATAAAGATATCGTCACGATTGTTGTACGCCAACGTTCTGTCTTTGTCAATGTTAAATTATAAAGAGGGGTCAAGCATATCTCTACAACTAAACGTCCATGTGTTTTTTAAGCGTCTATTTCAATTTTTAAGTGTCAAGTTATGATAAAATGTGATTTTTTGAATTTTCACAATTTTTATTAAGCCTTGCAAATTAATGGAGATATATTTCTGTTTTGTATGTAAACTTTCTTAATTTAAATATCTAAAGAGTTCTGGTTTGTTAGATATTCTTCTTTACGAATAGTGATACAAAATTGTTTCGTCCATCGTGGTACGGGCATGGTACATTACTTTCACTACATTCCACTAGTTATTTGAAATATCAATAATATCACTATAAATATTAGCTGCTTGGTAATTGTGGAGCATTAGCAATATTATCAAAGAATGATAAATTAAAAGACGTTTGTATGTTGCTCAATGTTTTATTGTTAGAAAGCTTTATCGGCTGCATAGCATTTTTCGGAGAAACAAAACCCATTAAAGATTGGGATTTCAAACTTTGACGACTTTGCACATGTGTTGCAGAGGATCATTCAGAGTAGATAGTTTTGAAATATCATTTTTTAAGATGTGCCTTATTGCTTATTCACTATATCTCACGAACTAATTCAGAAATCGTCACTACGTTAATGCAAACATATTTTTCTTTGTGTACACTGAATTATAACGAGAGGTTATACAACAATTTTCCCGTGCAACATTGACCGGGTTGACTGGTATATTAAAACATAATAAATCAATATGACAACTTGTTCTATTAATTTAAGATAGTAAAATAAAAAATAGACCATGTGCAGATTACGTTAAATACTCTCAGTTGTGTATGTACCAATCCCTAACTTGTCATATTCCTGAATGAAACAATGATTACGAGTGTAGAAATGAATATACTGCCGCTAAAATCCCGATCATTTTAGATAATTTTTACGTGTTACACCATTCCCTTTGATTTTAATAATTCATCTCTGCAACCCCGGAGACGATGGATTTAACTTTAATTCAGGTCATTTCACATTATCTTTACGTACCGCCCTTCTCAACCTCAGTTCCAAGGGTACCGGACCTCCAAATTATTTAAACAGTATTGGCTGATCTATATTATCCATCTCAGCAACCCTGAAAATTATTTGTTTGATGCAAATCGGTTCTTTTAATTATTTTTTCATGTCATTCCACTTCCTTTAGAGGATAAAGGAGTGTGTCATTTCAGTTGGGACTGAATTAAGTCTTAAACGATATTAGGAGTGACACCTTTCATCTCTGCGACGCCAAAAAGTATGAATTCGTCATTTTCGCTAATTTTTATATGACATCTTTCTTAGGGTTGATGAGGTGAACGGGGGATGATCATGGAGTTAGGGCAGAATCGGGGATGCCACTATTCATTTCAGTGACCCCAAAAGTAATTTATTCAACACCAATATCGGTCGTTTTCGCATATTTTTACATTTCATCCCCATCCCATCCCCGGGGGATGCTAGGAGTGACTTTCTCCCCACTGAAGCTGAATTTTGACTTACATTATATCAGAATATCATTACACTAAATATATCAGAATATCATTGCACAGAATTATTATTTACACTATATCAGAACATGTCGAAAATTGAGAATTGATACCTTCTGTATCATTTTCCATAACTTTAAAATAGCATCCTCTTCCGTAGAAATACATAAGGATTTATCGTGGACTTGAGTGTCGTCGGGAATGTTAGTACATGTTTCAACGGCCCTAATAACTATGTTTCCAACACTAATAGTGGTCATTTCCGATTATATTTATATTTTCTCCTTATCACCCTCTATACGAAGGTCGTTTATGGGGGGTGGTCGTAAATTTAAGCGACATGACAAATGTTATTCTTCGCTTAAGCATCTTCAAAAATGTAGTCGTTGCCAATATCGGTTGTTTCCGATTGTTTTTTAATGTAAACCTCTTTTCTACCCCTCCCTATGGGTGTAAATAATGTGTTACCAAATCTGTTTGTTACCAGATAGTCAGTCATCGCTGTACCAAGTTTCGTTGAAATTGCTTCAGGCAGTCGAAAGTTACAGTGCGCCATACATTTATCTTATGTTATATACGTAGATAGATAAAAATTGTGGAAGAAAATAATTTATAGACTTATATTAATGTGTTTTATTAATATTCCACCTCAGTTCATAAAAGATAAATGTAGAATCGTGAACATATATCACAGAATTGTAAATTTTCCATCAATCCAAGTATTAGAAACACCACACAGTGGAAATGAGACATTTATAAATTTATCATGCATGGAAATAACATTTGCGTTAACCATAGAAAACACTCTAGAAATTATATCCGCTTAAAGTACACGAAACTTCATTATTGTGAAAATGCTCAATACTAGTTCTGTCCTTCAAAACGCTCAAAACTATTTCTGGCAATAACGTAACGTCCAAATAACGTAACGTTCCAGCAATAACGTAACGTCGTTTTGAGGACGCTCAAAACTAGTTGTGGCAGAAACGCATCTGTCAAAGAAAATATCGTACTGTGTGAAGATTTACTGCGGTAGCGTGTGCTGACATGTTGAAATCTTTCTATCTCCTTAATTAATTTAACTGTACATGTTCGTATCGCTTTTGTATGATTATTATTAATTTAAATATGTTGAAATGGATTTTTTTGGTATTCCATTTTTAAGGTGTAAAACTGCAGATGCTAAGGGTATAAATATTTAAAGGTCTTTTTCGTTGACACCAATGATATGGTATATTATTTTGCTACATCTCACGAAGTAATCTTTAAGATTTTTCGTCTCTTCATTTTCAATTAGTGTAAAGATACTGAATTTTTTCCAGGTTTCCCAGGCTGTAATGGAAACTGGTCTTGAGAAAAATCAGGTAACGAGCTTTTAATGTATTTTTATTTAGATAATTGACTGGAGTGATATTACAGTCATGTCACTTACAATACATGTCAGATATTACAACACAAATTGATGCGTGGTAGTTTTTGCTAATAATTATTATATATCATGGGAAATTTCATCAGGCAACCTTTATGATACAAACTTCATTCAATTTATTAACTAGAATATTAATAAACAAAAGGAGTAATAACTTTATTCAACGAAATAAACCCTTTCTTTTATTGGAATTATTCAATTCTCGTTATCACGCTAATTTTCTTAGTATATATTATTCAACTGATTATTCATTACATAACAATTCCTAATAGATTTTAAAGTAACCACCGCCACACAGAATATTTCATCCAAATTTCGAAACTGCTTTCAGAAGGTGAAGCAGGAGCGAGATGGCATCGTTAGCGCAGCTGCTGCGGCGTCAGTTGCAACTGGTTGTGTTTCTTGTGTTTTTTGTCGGGATCCTAGAGATCGCGACTGGATATTGCATTTTCGGCTGCGATTGCCGAAGCGAAAATGAACATCTATATGCTGACTGCTCTGGACGAAACTTCTCCGAATTTCCAGAAATTCCTGATGAGCTAATCGGAAAGGTAAAGGAACGCTTGAAGAAAATATACTGCAAAGTAAAGTCAAGTTTCCATAATAATGAATTACTATTGAGCGTCTAATTACCATCAAATACACAACACAAAAGTTACTTTGATGTGTTCCATCTTTATCAATTTGATCAAGCTATTTTTGGACATGAAAATAAACTACATGATTGTGAAACAAATGCGTAAATACGATTTTCCTTTCAAAAATTTCTCGTAGAATTTGAATCTGCCAAACATTTTTGTTGAAGTCTTCTTAAGGCGTTAAATTAACAAGAACTAACGATGAAATGATACAGTAAATCTCTAATTTTTGTTATATTGATTTTTCGCCTTGAAACCCATCACACAAAGATAATAAATATTTTTCAAAAATGTCGATAGTTTTGAGATAAATAAGTTCAAAGAAATAGTAATTTCGTTTTGATTTTTTGATTTTCCCACAAAAGAAAGAATCCAATCAAATTTTATAAAAATGTTTGAATAACTCGGAAATTTCTCTTAAGCTAAATATATATTTGGAATTTCTTTAAATTTCGCGTTTGCGAGGTGATGAAAAAATTGTTGAAATTTTTTAGGGAACAAGTGATAAAAATGAAAAACGTAGATCGTAACTTAAGGGTTGAAAATTTAGGAGAGTACTTAATTTCAGACAAACCAACGAAATTATTTTGAACAAGCTTTTAAGTCAAGTTCACACAATCCTGGCTCCCTTGACGTGGTGTTGAAATACACGAGTCGGATTTCATTTTCTCCAAGTAATAACCCGAGTATTTCTTATACATGTTCATTAATTTTATTTTAAATGCTCTTTTCCAGAATGAATTAACTACTAATCACATCTTAATGCTCATTTTATGCGCTTACACAATTTTATTGTATTCTCGTTTCATGTATCAGTAACAAACAGGAAGAAATGCATTGAGGCCAAGTTGTTGAGGTAGTTTATTCCCAGAAACTCGGGGTACACAATACGAGTAACAGGTAATAACCGTTTCCACGTTTTCAACTGAGAATTTAATCTTCCAGGAACTGATCTTTCATGAATTCACACGATGGGGACTGAGATTTTAAAATGACAAATTACAAATATCTCATTACCCTTTGAGAATAAAAACTTATTTTTCTTCTTTAAAAGTTACGCAAGACGAGCTACGACCTAAGTACCATGATGCCATTATTTTTATTTCAGTTCAAAAGTCATTTGCTACCATTAAAAGTAAAAAAATCTACCTGCAAAATTTCTAGTTTGAACCAACCTTTCATATTATGATAGGTACGCATTATGATGCAGATTTTATTATTCATTATTCGGTGATGAAATTCACACGCCATGACTGCATGAATGTGTTTTTGTGTTGGTATTTGATCGGAGTACATTTTAATGTTCATCGCATGAATACTTCTTTACATTTGTTTCCCACAACACAGGTAGAAGAAACATCGAAAACAATGGAGTGGCTATGTATTCTTTTTAACTCCATGTTTCATTTTATTTCCATATATTCCAGTGTATTTCAAAACGGGTTTTTATGTTTAAATTCAAGAGAGGATTGTTCGGACAATTTGTAAATCTCCACTCCGAAACTCTTATAAACTTTTTATTTAAGGAATTATATAATTAACACTTCCCTGCATTTATATTTATGAAATTGTTGAGTGAATTACTTAACTGCCACCCTTGGTTCATAAGGAACTGTCTTGTTCACGAACACAATACTCGCAATCAGAATAATATTCAATGTCCTACAGTGTCATCCGCTCCTTGCCAAAAAGGGCCATATCATTCCGGATTCGTTTTATTTAATTCCCTCCCCAAAGACAAAAGATACTATCAAATTGAATCTCTTCAAATCTCTAAAAAGTTACCTACTGCCCCAGTGCTACTACAATGTAAAAGAATTTATTGATTTTAATAAAAGTTGAAGTATTTTTGTACTTTTATCACGCCATTGCTGCATAACTTTCAAAATAACTGATAACAATTTCAAAACTATTTTCCTGCATGCTTATATTGTGTGTTATTATTCATATGTTTAGTTTTATCTAACTCAACGTTGGCTCGATGGTCTACATTAATTCTGTAGCCCCATTCTGACCCGGATTTTCCTTCGAGTAGAGGCGGATTTCTATACAGGCTCTGTAAGCTCTTGTGTAGGAGCGCCGTCAATTGAAATAAAAAAATCTCGAAATTGGAGTTATGACAATAATTACGACTTTGAAATAATATTTTCCTATTAATATATAGTGTGTAATAATACGTACTAGTGAAATAACATTTTTTGTGTTTTATTGAATACATATTTGTTGGTATTCTGTTAATATTTTAGCATGTACTATTTGTCCTTATCTCAGTAGTGTGCTGAAACGAGAAGTTCTAATGACCTAGACGTTGACGAGCCCTAAAGCCCCAATTCAAAATAAAAATGTGCTGAAATGTTAAATCTGCCTCTGCTTTAATACCCTTTATGGGAATTGATGGAATGGTCCCTTGCTTCCTTTCGGAGAGTAAATTAATTTATTGTCATCCACGTGGTAACTGCCGTTAGTAACTGTTCTTTAATATACATTTATTATTATTATTATTATTATTATTATTATTATTATTATTATTATTATTATTATTATTATTAT
>NNCF01126465.1:1073725-1098079 GCA_002313205.1 Laupala kohalensis
TTATTATTATTATTATTATTATTATTATTATTATTATTATTATTATTATTATTATTATTATTATTATGCTTCAGCTCGTGTCGCTGGATCTCTCCAACAATAGGATCTCCTCATTGTCCGGTGCAATGCCTCGTCTGCCTTCATTGCGAACACTCTCGCTCTCACGTAACGCAATACACCAGCTTCCTAGACGATGGCTTCTCCGCATCCCAGAGCTTCGTCAACTCGACCTGTCGGCGAACCTGGGTCTGGCTCTACACGCACTTGGAGATGATGCATTCGTATACGCACGCTTCCTGCAGGAGTTGAATCTGTCTGGAGCCGACGTTCGAGACAACTTGGAACTAGCGACGCGCGCGCTGCGCAGTGATTCACTTGAGGTTTGTATGAATTGTTCCCTCTCGCCGGCTCCAGTTATCAGTCACGTTGCAACTTCTCGAATTAAATAAATAACTGCTATGAGATATTTATAATTATTTGTAGATTTCATGAGATATATTCCTGTGGGATAAAATAACATTTAACGTTATTAATAGCAAATAAATTCGGATCCGTGCTTCATTAACTTACATTTTATATGCGCTAGAGTTCTGAGCACGTGTTTACTTTAATAAGCTCTATTTTAAAGTATTATTTTATCTTCAAATATTTTATTCCATGACTTGAATAACTTCCTTGGAGTTGGCTATACAGACGATTACAATAAGATAAGCCAGTATGACCGTTTTCTCGATTCAAGTGTTCCATTGCTTCGAATGATGTATCTGTAAAATTATTGGATTCTCTTTTCAATTAATTAATTCAAATTTGTGATATAAATAAAAGAAAATCAAAGTACCGTTTTTAAAATTCCGGGTCTGTAAACATAGGTACATGCAAATCTATTTGAAAAAAATACCTTTCACAATTGTAATAATATTGACAGAATGACGTTTTTCAACAGTATGACCAATATCGTTTTAGCTAAACCAAAACATGGCTCACTGCTTTACATTCACATTCCATTCACCATTTCTAATGATGAATCTGATGAATTTTTCATCAGGGAATATTAAATATAATTTTGTTCGGTTCATCCACAGGTGCTGGATCTAAGCAAACGCAAGTTGCCTGAGATCCGCGTCCCTCTTCTAGCAGGTCTACCCAATCTGCACACACTGGACCTGTCGGAGAACCCGTTGCGTCTGGAGATGGGGCTCGCCTCACCTGTGTTGGAGGATCTTCGCCTGGCGCGCACAGCGCTGGACAGCATTGCACCCTCCACCCTCCGTGATCTGCCACGCCTGCGAGCGCTCGATGTGTCCGGCAATCGCGATTTCGCATTCCCCGAGATCCGCGGCGTGTTGTCGGAAACACTCACAGACCTAAGGGCTCGTCACTGCGATGTGCGGCTGCATTCACTCAAAGCATTCCCTAACCTCAGATACGCTAACTTGCAACTCAATGGGATTCAGTCCGTATGGGACGCGAGCTTCGACAACGCGCTTCTTGCAGAATTGGATCTCTCCAGCAACAACATCCACCGCATTCACCAGAATGCTTTCCAACGACTGCCCCAGTTGGAGAGACTCAGTTTGGCAAACAATAAGATCGCAAGTTTGCATCCTGACGTATTCGCCGCCAATGAAAACTTGGTGATGGTCAACCTGTCCCGCAATCTGTTGCCAAAAATGGAAGAGCTACGAGTTGACAAATTAGCTACGTTGGACATGAGCCAATGTGAAGTGGCCAAGCTCACACCGCACAATTTTCTGAAGATGCCAGCTTTGCGTATGCTTAATCTGTCGTCCAATCGCCTGGAAACAGTGCCCGACGGGCTTGCATCCTCTTCGCTACGAATGCTGGATCTAAGTTACTGCAGGTATGATATTCAAATTTCCAAAGAATTATAAAATTATAAAGACATCAGTTTTATAGTCCTTACTTGGTTACACAAAGATAACGCATTTATATTTTATTTCTTGACAATAATTGAATCATAATTATTCTTTTACTAAACAAGTGGTAAACACAACAAATATCCAAAAAGATCAGAATTTCCTAGTCAAAAGTTGCATAACTACATGACGAATGGTTGATACACACATCTACTCGCAAAATGCAGTTCCAGGGCTCCAAAGGAAATGGTTCACGGCCATTTGGGGCAGTTGGAAAAAAAGATAATGTTTTGTTTTCACACCTCAATTTCAATGTCTTAATTCGAAAAACTATACTTTTAAGCACATTAATATTAGGAGACTCTCCTACTGTATAAATATCTTGTAACGAAGATTCCTAGTATGAAATTTTCCACATTTATTTCTCTGTGTACAATTACCCCGCGTTTTTATAATTACCTGAGACAATGGGATAGTTGTAAAAACGAACTCTCTCCTAACGTAAAGTATAGAATGAGTGACAATACGAGCATGTGCCATTGTACGTGGGGGATCATTTAATGGTAAAGGACCCTCTTAATACCGTGTTTACATTTATTCCGATTCGATGTTTACATTTACACAGTATCTCTATTTTACTACCGTATTTCGTTACAAACACTGTAAAGGATTGACTTGTTGTTTCATTGATCTCTAGAATGTTTCAAAACCCACAGATAACTCAATTAATTTTAAATATACACATTTTATTTATTTTAGTAGATAATAACAATGCTCCAAACATTTATCATTACTTTTTGTATTAATATTTAACATATTGTATAAAAGTATCATATCAAAATGTTTAAAAACAAGTAGGGTGAAAAACAATACATTCCACGAATATTTACTTTGCTAGAAAAATTAATAACACTTTTACCACCTTGTTTCTTTAACTGGAGGTGACATTGTTTGGTTAGGGATCTTCCTTTTCAAAGAAAATTTGTCTTCAGCTAGTCCGAATTTAGTTTTTGTGTTGTCAGTTCTTTTCAGTGTTTCCCATTCCCACTTATTAACACTATGAACTACACTACTTCAATTGTGTGTTGTTGTTTTTACATTTTCCCCTCTGTCCACGAATAAGAATATACCCAGTACAATGTTTTCTCTATCGTTCCTTGTGTTTTCAGAGGTGCTGAAACCGAATTTCAACTTTCCCACCTTCTAAAACTTGTGCGTTTTGAGAATAAATGCTCCTATTTTTAGTTTTTTGTTAATAACTCGAAATGCTCACTTTTCTAGATAAAAATATACAACTATGCAAAAATAATGAACATTAAATTTCCTACAAATTAGGCCTTTACCGATTTGTATTCCGACGAAGAGATTTCGCGGTAGAGCGAAGTGAATTTTCACCAAAATTTCGAAATTTACCCCAAGACTTTTTTTGCAAATAACTCGAAAACTAGTCATTTTTAAACATGGAGGTTGGTTTAAAAACTCATAAGAATATCCCATCAAAAAATAAGAAAAATGAATAAAATATTAATAAAAAGCACTAAAAGTGATAACATCCAAGTTCATTCTGAAACATAGATCCATTGTAAGACAAAACGGCGAAAATTTTTTTTTCAAATAACAATGTTTACAATTACCCCGGCTCTAGAAAAACGTGGGTAAATGTAAACATGGAACTGAGGGACAAAATTCCTAGAAGATAATACCATGATTTTATAATAAAATTAACGTCCATTGTATATTCAGATTAAATAAATAATTCAAGACTTACGACTGTTTATGGACGAAAAGTACACATTTTGTGATAAAAACTCACAATATTTCGACTTGCGTTTGAAGTCGTCGTCAGGTGGTCAAATAATAATTTTCCCTCTATAGAGCAATAAACGCAATGCAGTAACTTCGAACTTCTATCTTCTGGGTAGCTCAATTTTGATAAGTTCGTATTGCTTCAACGGCTTGGTTCAAAAGCGCGGAATTGTTACAGAGTCTTTGTAAGTGTGCCATCTTTCACCATCTTTTAGTTTCTCTGACTCCCACAACGGCGCTATGTTCGGTTGTTTGCATTTACGTCCTGATTTCAATTACCCGGCCTGACCCTCTTAAATGTGGAGGGTAACAGTAACATAATTACAGGTCATTTTCAGAAAATGAGAGAATTTCAGTGCAATTCTAACATCCAAAAAAAAGCGAAAATAAACTAATTTATTCGTCTGTTATCAAGTTTGATGTATATTTTTGGCTTTATAATGAATACTCGTCGCTCAAAATTCACAATATTTTCACCACCACGTGAAAGCCTGGGAGAGGGGGGTATTGCCAGACTACCGGTACGGTCCCTTCCGGAAACTTACTTCAGAGTCACCCTTTATGGGACTGCTGCAAATTTACTGGTCAGGACTGAAGAAATAATCCTAATATCAATTGTCCTCTTTGTTTCGTCTTTCGTGGTTTGAAAGCTATGCATTTGGCTGCAGGTTGACGTCCGTGAACAACAACTCGTTTTGTCATCTGCCGGCGCTGCAGGAGTTGTCTCTTGCAGGCAACCGCTTCACGAGTCCTCCCAACGCGTCAGCGTTCGCCAACAACCTGAAACTGCGTTCCGTGCGCCTCCGAGATAACCCTTGGCGTTGTGACTGCAGCTCAGAAGAATTTCATTCCTTAATGCATTACATGCTCATTAGGGACAAAGACGTGAGTAATTACACCACTCTTCATATAAATAGCCAAACCAGAGCAAAGAAGTAACGAAGGTAAATAAATAAAACTATTTACCTTTCATTTTGACGATCACTCGACAGAAATCCGGTTGTCTCCATTTTACCTATCACGCCGAAATTTAAACGCTCCAACACCAACTCCCTAGTGCTCTAACTATTTTTTCATAGCCGATAAGTATTTTAATTTCTGAGGTACAAATGGGTTGTTCGTCAAGCTGACGTAGGATTTATCTTTTGAGTGACTATTGTTTCCCATCAAACGAGCGCTTGTGAAATTTTACTTTTTCTTAAATGTAATATTTGAATTCTTGGTAAACATTTGTGATCTTAACATCTAGTCCAGGAACCAGGTAGGTCCTACCTTGCGAAAGGTCTGTTATATTTGGCACACTTCTCGAGTTGGACGTACAAATGATAAGGCTGAGTTTTCGATCTCCAATCTTTGCCACTCGCGCCACCATCTTGTAAATGGTGGCCAATTTCTCTTCTAAGCAAATATTTAGTTTCCTGTACTAGTAACGACCAAAATTGTTGTAATAAAAATATATATCATTTAATTTCCAACATTTTTTGTAGAAATCATTTTTTATCAAATTTATAGTTTCTGAGATACAAAGGATTTAAAAATGTGTACAGCACCTACGTCGATGACCTTCCCCGACGGTCGTGACTGTTATTGATACCTTAGAGGAGGGGGAAGTGCTCTCAATTACACCAGGAAAGTAACGCAACGTCCCTCAGACGCTAGGTTACAGGTAGGTCCCTTGCTGCCACCAGCCCGATTGAACGAGCAAACAAAACACACACAATATTAGAACATGAAATAATATATAGAATTTATTAACTGTATAATAATAAAACTATTAACGTAATTGAAATAACTTAATAAAGAGTGAGTGAATGTGAGTTACAATTTCGAACTGAAGTTACAGAAGTCATTACAAAAATATTGAATTGAAATACGATCTTGAAAATAATATTCAGATAAGATGAAAATAAATATTCAGATCATACAATCTTTTGGTTTTAACATACAATCTTGTGGCTTTTTCTCTTAGAAAACAACAATTCGAACTTTAAACTTGATGAAACTACAACTCTTTCAAAACTCCAAAATTCCTCTACTGGTTACATAAAAGAAATTACCATTGTAAATTAACGTAAGACATAATCTGCTCTCGATATATCTCATACACATCTTGATATGATGATTTCACTAAGACTACCGCGGCAGTCTACTACATAACAAGTCTATACAAGACTTTCTCAGCACCGTTCTACGACGAGTACCCATACAAATTCTCCTGCGAGAATTACCAACGAGCAGCTCTTAGCGCTAACTACGCTGATCGATCCCCCTGGATCGGCTGTGTCCATCTCCTCGCTCACCCGTAGACATTCAAAACCAGTGAGAACGTGAACACTTCGATCTGTTGGTTTTATAGACAGGTCAAGGTCACGTGGTTAACACTCCGAGACACCCTTTCGGAGCCTCCAGTCTGCAACGGCGAACGGAACACTCCTCCCCAAAGCGCCCTTCATTATGGTCCAAAAATAGTCGACTGGCGTCCAGCCGATACCGTTATCTATTATCCTGTTCTCTTGTCCGATGTCCTTTCATTTTGAGCCTCCCACCAACACACAAAGTAGCTTGTTTTGTGCACATTTTCAGACCAGGAAAACTTAACCAGTTAACTAAGTTATACATTGCAATACAAAATAATACAATTTTTCATCTAGAAAATGGTCTGTGGATCGCTTCGTTACAGTAGATTCTCCAAAAATTTTGAACTTCCACATTTTTTCTTTCGTTTTGACGTGAATATTTGGTTTTGTTGGCTTTTTTACTCATTTTTAGTATAATGGATATAAAAAGAACAACGTATGTAAAATATCAAAATACGTATAAAAATTAGAAATGCATAGGATAGTAGGAATATTGGATAGGTATTCGGTATGGAAATATAATGAATAATGAGAGTTAATTTTATGTAATTTTTACGATTTACTCATTTCCGTATCACCATTGTGGTAGAGTAGTACTTTTACTTGTGTATAAGCAGAAGAACATGACAAATTTAATGATGTTTATTAATTATTTCTATGTTTTTGTGTTCTCTACAGCAGTTCAAAGTGAGGGGTCTGTAATAAAAAATCCGATAATATTTTGGGTCATGGCACAAATAATACATTTAAAAAAATCAAACTACACGACATTTGGCAGATAGATCCCCTTTTTGCGTAAATTTTTTCTGGACTATATAGATTGTATTTTACTGGACTATAAACTATAAGATAATTGTTAGATACATATTTGATGTTTCTTTTTTTTGTGCACAAACAACTTCTTCAGTCACCTAATCCCAAGTTTTCAACCTCGAAGCATTGCCGCGCGTCATTTGCCGCGGAAAAATAGTAGAAATTGTAGACATTGCCTAGATATATTACAATAAAACTCTAACGATGCGTTCCTGAGAAAAAGAACACTAATTTTTTCTAGAGAATAGTAATATCCAAAAGTATAGTGGTTCAATGAACATTGTCCACAAAATATTTATCGTGATACAACGTTAACGATAAAACTTTACAAAAATTGTAAAAGTTATCTATTTACCTCAAGCAGTACTAAATAATTTTTAAACTACAGCTCCTACAACAAAATTTGTTAGAAACAAAGTTAAAGTGCACTAAGTTTTGTACAAATCCAGTATAATTGCATGTTTGTTGCATGAATAGTCAACATATATACAGGTTAATACACTTCACGTAGAAAAAAATATGTTTATAGTACTAGTATTATACATGCATACACAGCATAAATCAATTTACAACCCCAGCGTGCAAAACAAAGATACAATTTCAAAATTACATGATTCACAAGGAATCAATTACATATTCGTCCCGCAAACGTGTCAGAGGAAGAGCACGATCTGACACAATAGCGTACAAGTGCACGAAAATGTTCGAGGTTGCGGTACATTGAAGTATAAAAACATCCAAATGTATTGTCAACGGAAACGCGAGAATAGTTATATCATTCTCTTTATGAATCGATGGAGAATGATTACGTTGGCTAAACGGTGTATCAACTTCAAACCAGTCAGACAGAAAGTAAAAAATATGTAAATAATTTACCAAATGACCGGTTACCAACACCACTTATTATCATAACCAAGCATGTGCAGGACAATGAAATGATTCACAGCCGTTGCTGTACCATAAACCAATACTCTGTGCTTTTCCATTCACTTATTTTTCTTCTTAGTTTGCATTTCCGCTGTAAGTTTTCGTGGAGAGGACAACGTTAAAATTAATTGAAAAATTCGAATCACTCATTCTCTGAGCTATAATCACAATATTAAACGCTATTTCATTTATTTGAAATTTATGATCCGTGACGTAATTATGTCGGCCAAGATGTCTTATTTCACGTACTTAAACTTTCTCGTAGGCTTCGACAACTTTCCTAGCACAGTGCTCTTTTTCTGGCATTTTACGCAGCATTTTGATGTTCCACAAGATACGAGTATACTAACAGTGTCGACAGAGGTACTATATCAGTGTTAGACGGTAAAAAGACTTCAAAACATGTCTATCATGAGTATGAACGACAATTCAACACCATAGTGTGTCTTTTGTAAATGCTTTTGTTAATATAATTTTTTTCTTCTTCCCCTTTAATAACAAATACTTTTATTATTTAAAACGCTTAATAATCCTTTGAGTTTCAAATTATCCAGAGTCGTTTAGAAGTGCAGCAAGAAGACTATCATGCTCTTGGATGTTGTTCCAGGAGGTGAGTAACCACGCTCGTTGCTCGTCTCCGCCGCATGTTGACGGTTCCACATGGCTCCAAGCGTGTTTCGATGAACTGTACCCGCCGGTGGATGAGCAAACTCCCAGACGGCGCTTCGCTCTCGTCTTGGTGGCAGTGGTGGTCGGGGTCGGAGGTTCCTTCATACTGGTGTCAGCGCTACGGAAAAGAATACGACGGCGCAGGAAGAAGCGTGAACACAGGCGACAAGAGTTGCTGGAACGTCGTCTTCAGGTACGCAAGAACGCACTCTCCCGTCACTGTTTTTACCCTATGTCAGTTGATCCATTACCACATTTTCTCCCTAGTATCCATGTAGGACTTTGCAAGGTCGTAAAATGACATAGGTAGAGAAGAGTACATTGGAAGAAAATGTATTGTCGATGAATCATAAAATGTAATTTACTGCTATATGTTGGTATTTTTAAATATGTCGGTATACTCAGCTATACTCGAAGTCATGTTTCTTTCCTTCGAGACTGTTACAACACACCACAAGCCCGGATGCGGTGTGGGTTCTTTGGGTAGAAGCGGGATTCAACCATAAATACCACAACCCTTATGGTAAATGTCGCTGCCACCAACTCTGTTTCCCAAGTAATTAAACACTCGTGTAATAACAATAAAATATTCCTTTAATACAAGTTAAATTGAAATCTGCGTATTTACAAACTTGAACGAACTCTCAAATCATAAATACAAGAATAAATTTGTCATTACACAGTTAATGCTATCTGAAAGCATCAATTACACACAGATATGAATATTGGTGTTAACAATTAATTCGGAAATCTACCTAGGTCATCCGAATATCCAAAAGTTACAAGTTGCTATCCCAAAATAACTGTTACAAGTTACGTCATTCGCCCTTAATAGCAATGTAATTAAATTACCGCAGCAATTCTTAAGCGGTCTGACGACCAATACTAGCCAGGTCACATCTCAGTAACCCGCGAACTTTCGATCACTCAGAAAAAGTCTGAAAGTCGTCGAGCACTCCAAATCATCTTGGTCACCCCTCAGCAATTCAATTCTGAGAACACTGTGGCTTTACCGATATGACGGCGTCCTTCTCGGGATGGCCATTATTTCAGCATCCGGTGGAAGTTTTCTATTTATAACATTCTTTCTTTAGGGATTTTTCCGGTCTCGCCTCGATACACATGGCGAACAAGTCCCTCTCACAGAAATAGCATAATACAGCTTACATTCCATAAGGTGCCTCGCCCCGGTCAGATATGACGAACAAATGTACCTTCCCAAAATATTACAAGACAAAGGAAAGGCAAGCACTGCTCACACACTTTGGCAGCCATTCTTCGAACGCATTGTTCCTTCCCGGAAAGGCAAGGGGATGGTCCACACAATGAATGGAAAGGCTTAGTAGTGGTCACATTTTCTAACCAGTGGTATCCGGCTTCGTTTCTCAATGACGCTCCCACTTCAGCGAAAAATAACATTTCACAAACGGGTAGAATGACTTGGTTGAGATGTTACAGAGACATTTAAATTAAGAAAAAAATCGTGAATGGAAATGCCCTTTCATTAGTTTATTATACATTAATACATTACTTTGTTGTCCTCAACGTGGTCTTACGCAGCTTGTAAGCGCTCTCTCGACTATAAATTATTTATTTATTGTCAATCTAATTGACTTGATGTTGGTATAGCGCTTGTGCAGTGTAGCCAACACTTTTGCTTCGCCATCGTCCATGTGAGTAATGATATTTGTACCTCTCGGTACGTTGGCAGGACATTCAAATTTCTCAAAACTTAAATCTATCGCCAATATCGTCCATAAATTCAATGCACTTGCTCTTGTGGCGCTACCCTGTTCCTTCTGCATCGAGCGCGTGGAACGAATCGACGTTTGTTGTGTTATCAAATTTTATTTCTTTACAGCAAATAGTCGCTATTGAGACTACTATTATATTTATTTGTATATCACTTGAATTCGTAGAAGTTGGCATTTCGTGTTAGGAAGTCATATTTTCGACACAGTTACATGACTTCGAATATCCTCTACTCTGCACGCAAAAGCTAAATATTTACTATTTACATCACTTCCCTACTCTGCAATGTTCTGATATTCCTCAAGACAATACAAGAGCTCAAAGGAATACAAGTGCATACTATGAATTAATGATACTGTAAATCAGCAATGTCCAACTAGCGACGCGTAAAACATATTTGACGTCCCGCGATTCATTGTACATCAAACGACGGAGAACACGACTTTGTGCTATAAATCTGTTGTCATAATGAATATTTGTCGTGGCATGTCCGATGGGAGAAAATAGGAAATTGTGTTCGGGAATTTGGGTCGTCTTCTGTCCGGTCTTTGCTGAGTAGGTAACTAATTGAGTTTTCACTCACAGATTGATAGATATTGGGCATTTCACCTCACTTTTATCGGGTAGGGTGACTTCCGGTAGCAAATCGTTTGACGTAACCATATTTTCGAGAACTAACTGTGAAGTGTTTACAAAATATGAGAACGTAGGGAACAGTGAGACGATTTGGTTTCAAAACATTATACACTGCCACGTAAGATATTGCAATACAAGCTTGTGTATCATTGAGGAACACGAAGGAAAAATTAAGTGAAAAAAAGGAACAATTCCCAAAACTGCAATATCAAAACTCCAAATACTGTTATCATTAGTTTTTTTCATCCAAATTGCATACTTCGTGTCACATTACCATAACAAAATAAGAAATATATTTTTATTTAAAGAATGAGGTAATCAAAGAAAAACCAGAAAAAATAATTATCTTAATGTTATCCATTTTATAAAAAATAATTTTACATCCACGGCGTCCATATTTGAAGTTCACTCGCGCTGATAATGTTTATCCCATCACCTATCGGTCGGTTAAAATTACCTCTCCAGTAGCGGAGCTATCAAACGGAGTGGTAAAAGACATTATCCAGCTATCATCCAGCGTGGTGAAAGACAATCTACCATTACCGGACGGGTAAGTTATCTGAATAGTACTATCCGGTCGATAAGAACGCTGGTGAAAGACGCTATTAGCAAGACTCATGTAATTATCTGAATACTATGGCAGGTACTACTTTCCATTATACCTTCTACTGTAGAGGAGTTACACTCGGTTTCATATTTAGCTCATAAGAACAGTATATAATAATACACAATGGATTATTACGTAAGACACGTATATTCCCTACGAGTATTGTTTATTATTTACCATACGCTGGCATCAAGCAATCAAGTTAAGTCCTTTTCGAATACACGAGTTATTTAACGTATTTTTTGATGTAAATTTAAAATGCTACTATTCAAAAAGGAAAACGACAAATATGAAGTAATAGGAAACATCAAACTCCCCTTTTAATGCTCTAACGTATTTGTGTGATGATATACCGCATTTGTGTGATTTGCTCTGTCCGCGTTCTCCTCGATAGAACGGACATTCCCAAAAATATGTTTACGCGTTTCTTCTCCCCCTCACCTCACATACAAATACTGTCATCAGTAATGTGGAATCTTTTCTAGTATTCCCTTGTATTTGTGAGGAACTCAGCCACAGCACATTCGTGGTTAAATCATTTCCGATGCATGTGTGCATATCTGATATTCTGTATAAACTCGTACTTCTTCCTTTCTTTTGTTGCTATATTCCAACGCACTTGCCATAAATTTTCAGTTATTGTCCTCTTCCATCCCTTAAATCGTTTCTCCATCGATTTCTACCTGTCCAGATTAGCGTATTATTATTTTTTGGTGTACTGAGGTCGTTTGGTAAAACCCTTACTAGTACATTAATACCTCTTCTGAGACTGTTCGATATGCTCTATCAAATTTCAGGGTACATAATCTCTGTAATAGTTCCAATTTCTTTTGCTTTGTGACATTTTTATAACATTGCCCAAGTTTCAAAACCATGCGTTTTAACTGTTAATATCACACCTTCATCGAGTTGTAATGGATGATGTTTTTCTACATTAAATTATGTGAACCCTACCATTCCCAATGAATAATATATTTTTAAACTTTCTCTTTCATGTATTGTAAATATCCAGAAAATGTCATCTCTTCATCAAATTGTTCTTCTAAGTATAAATGTTCTTTTTTAATTTAAATTTTCTCTCCGTGTAATCGTATCACTGGTTCTCTTCCTTTGAACTTCCTTTTCCAAATACCATCCCTACCGTTTTATTTATAGCAATCTTTAAGTGTTCTTGATTCCATTTATCACATATCTCTAATACCGTGTTTCCTCTTTCTTCAATTTGTCATCTGACTTTCCCGAAAATTACAATATCTTCTCCATAAGCAAATATTTTAAAACCATTCTCTATTCTATTTTATGTAGCCCAATTATCATTAAATTCCACCATAGGAACTCTGAGGACATTCTTTTATCAATCTCCCAATATATTCTTTGCTGTCTCAGTTCCAAATACGATGTTCTGGATCTGGGAAATAATCAGCCAAAATGTTGTATAATCCCATGTTTATTTTGTGCTTTTGTAACAAATACAATACTTCTCCCTATTGCACGTTGTTAAACGCCCCTTCCATGAATAGTCCCAATCCAAGTCTATTTTCCCTTTCATTTATCCAGCTAGTTAACATTTTCATTGTATCTAGATTTAATCTACCATTCTGAATCCATATTGTTTCCATCTAAACACTCATTTTGCCCTAGACAATTCGTCACCCTTATAATTAATACATTTTTAACCTTTTTTCCATACATGATAAGAGACTTATAGACCTACATGTATACGGACCTTCTTTTTTTCTCTTTACCCTTATGACACATTCTTATCCTCGCAATTTCCCACTGCCTTGGAAAAACACTTTTTAGACACCTATTAAACAGTTCTCATGAAGTACCTTGTATTTCTGGGTAAGCAACCTTAAACATTACATTAGTTAGTCCGTCGTACCCTGGACGTCTCCCAGCCCTCAAGCTTTTAATCCACGCTTTCCAAATCTTCGTCTTCTATCACCTCGACCTCATCTAGACCTATTTTATGCCGTTCTCAGGAATTTTCTATACCATCCTGCGGCAGCATACACTGTACAAATTTTGTTCCTGCATCAAAGCAATCACCTGTATCATTCCCTTTATCATTCAATGTACCTGTGACTTTAATCACCTGTGACTTTTTAATTTTTTCTCTTGCTATCAAATAGAGTATTCCCCATTTCTTTGTTTTCACTTGATATCACATATTCATCCCATTTCTCATGCTTACATTCTTTTATTTTAACCCGATATTCTTTTGATACCTTTCTGTATTTGTTCACTTCTTCAACATTTCTTCTTCGTCTAACCTTCTGCAATTTTCTCCTTGCCTTAGTCTTCTTCTTCTTTAGCTCCGTTAGTTCTCTTTTCCACCATATTTGTCCAGGACGTATTTCTCTCCAATGTAATGAAACACATTCATATGCTATTTTCAAAATATCTAATTTTCAATTATCTACATACACTTGTATTGTTACGTCATTTCCTTCTCATATTACATCATTTAGTCTTTTTCTAAACTCTTCCCAGTTTACTTTTCTCAAATGTCTTTTCCCTACTACCCTTTCTGATCTACTACCCTTTCCTCTTATTTCAATATTATCACCCTATGATCAGACGTTATTGAAAGCACTGTATGGCAACCAGCTATTATCGACTGTCCATGCTCCCACCGAAAGTCACTTCCCCCTCTCAACATTCAACTTCTGAACCATGCCGAAATATTATCTCCCACAACATTCTTCCATTTCAATTATCAACCCAAAGTTTTGGCCTACCTTTTCTATTGCGACAAAAAACTATATTTGTTGTTGCATTTTCCCACATTAAACTATCCAAAAGAAACAATTCCTCCTCATATCTTTTCTTTGCCTTTAAATATCCACTCACCATTTAATAATCCACTCGATTATTTCATCGTCGTTTGCTGTTATTTCACACCCTATAATATATTTTGAGCTACATTTCCTCAATTCTCACACTTTAAACCTCTGTTAATGATCAAAATCGTTGCCAAACACTTTCTTTCTCTATAACTCTTGTAGTAATTCTATTATGACATGATTTTTCTTTACTCTCTTAAGTGTAGAATCTTCTCTCTTGATGCCAATAACGATCTGTGCAGGTTTTGTTGCAGAACTTAAATACCCATATAACTTATGGTTGTCTAGTATCTTTCTTTCCGCCACATATTCCAGGCATTGAAAAACATTCATATAGGGATGTAACGTCGCCGCCAGGACATGCCATCAACTTGCGAAATATTAATAGCTCTTTTATTTCCCAAGCCGGATGCTGTTAAGAATATTACAATAAGTGGCCGGTCAGCGCTAAGACGGACGTGCGACGAGTTTTCCGTGTGGAGGTATTGTTCGAACGAACACCCTTTATCTTAAGGAAAGTATGTACCAGTGTATTCGAAGAATGCAGCCGGCGACATTGACCCACTGGGACTCAGGTGTACCTAAATTAAAGACGAATTCCACGAAGAAATGAATGAAGAACGAAAAGGGTGTTTGCGAAGCGCCTAGGTGACGCTCATGGCGATTCGTCCTCTACGGCGCGTCCTCTGCATTCCTAGAAGCAAGAAGGGAACACAACAGAAGTGCCTGCACGGTGGTGGCGAAGGCGTGGTTATTCGCTGATCACGTGACGTCTGGTACAGTATATATTGGGAGGAGTGAAGCTCCTCGGGGATGCTATACAAAGGAACGTAGAGATCCGTCAGCACGAACAAGTGACTGTACTAAGTTTAGATCGTGGAGACCAGATGTTTGTTAAGGCTGCTGCGGTAGACTTAATGAACTCATTACTAGGGTCGTAACTAGTATCAGTTAGTTGTTGGGGGAAAACAACTTATATTTTCGAAAGAACAGATAACGTGAGGGTTTTTTTAAAATTTAGTTGTCTTCTACTATATTTTACAAAGTATACACAATGCTCTCCGACAGCATTATTTGTCTTTTAACAGATTATTAGATGTATTAATGATTTTGAGAGTTTGTGTCTGTAAACAATTCAGATTTCATGTAATTTGTAATAAATCATTATTTATTATTATTACACATGAGTTTGGTTACTCGGGAATCCGAGCTGGTGGCAGCGACAAAAACTACCATAGGGATTTTGGTATGTATGTGGGTCACGCTTTTACCAAAGAAATAATAACAACACATCAGGGTTTGAGGTGTGATATTACAAGGAAATAATGTTCATATGTATGTATGTATTTTTTTTTTACAAATCATACAAACAGGTTTTTTCAAACTTTTTGTACATTTCTCATATTTGTGCCCTTTGCATGAACAATAACACATGTTTCCTCAATTTTCCAACAGGAGTTCGCTGTGTGGGCATACATGTCACATTTGTAACAGTGTATTGGATATTCCCGTTTGTTAGACAATAGCTTTGTAAATCTACATAAACACGACCTACTTTCATTACTTCATTGTAGAATTTATATCCTTACTGTTCTATTCTTCTCACAAAAGGCGTTCCTCTTCTAACGGCCACTATAAGCATACATGACCATATATTCATCCATATATGATCTTTCATCAGCGACCTGTTGTAAATTCTGCTCATACATACGATCAAGTAATACGTCGTCCTTAATGTCACTCTGTATCCTCTGGATGTATATTCGTGGATTTATTTTTAAAGATGTTTAACCTAGATTACTTTTTCTGTTGCTAAAACTTTCTAATTTTGCTATCTCTTTCCGTTTCAGCGACTACTATTGATTTCTTGTCCCAATTTTCCATCATCCTCCTAATGTTAAACGTCATTGCGTCTTTCTTTACAATTTCTTTCACTATATCTCTTGTTGACTTCTCCGTTGTACGTCCACATGCTCCTTCTGACTACTCAAAAATCAAGATGTTTTCCCTTGAAGAAACTGTTATTGATCTTTGTAATATCTCCGAATAAGTATTCTGCCTCATCATACCTACGCATCTTCCTGCTATTTCTTCACCTGCTTCTTTTACAATTTCATTAAACTTTTCTTTTCTCTCCCCTCCTATGAATACAGTCATATTGTCTATTATTCTTTTCTCTAATTCTTTAAACCGCTCTTCCAATATCTTCTGCCAAAATCTTCCTTTCTTCTGTATTCTCCAGTTTATCATATTCTACCTATCGTCCATGATTTTGCTAATCCTTTCTTCAATGTTCTCCACCCTATTCTCATCCCTTATCCTCAGAATTACCCCTTCTAGCTACTTCCCGAGTTTGTCACAATTTCATTAGCGTTATTTCCCTCTAATTCTTTTATTCTTACGTACATCATTTGATTCTCTATTCTTACTTCACTTAAAGCCTTTCTGATATCCTTAATTCCATTATGCATGACATGACGTATTTTCCCTGACAGTTGTATAAACTTACCAACACCTCTCTCATATTCTCGTACACGCTTTTCTCATTTTCAATGTTTTCTTTTCCTCTATTCTGTCTTTTATTCCTATGTTTTCTAGTTATTTTCCCTTTATTTTCCTTCTAACCTTCGTCGTGCTGTATTAACTTTTACTTGAACTACCCTGAGGTGATGTTACTGTACTACGTTTTTCTGACATCATTGATTGACGTATAACTCCTTTTCGATATTCCATTTTATTTATTCTTCACCGTTCTTTCTCGTCTTTTAATCCCCGCCAACTCCCTATAATTTAAATAGTCACTATTTCCGTTTTTGACCAATATTCCTCACGTATTGGATGCGTGTATGGTGGTTATCCTACTTTTCGGTTAAGCTATATAAGCACTTTTCTCTACTAACGTCCCCTCTTTGCCTGGTTTGCTATCTCCTTTTGTGCTCTTGTGATTTGACTTTTCAATTCACCTATTTCCGTAAAACATGTTTTATTTTGTTGAAGGGTCTTATATTGATTCAATTTCCTCCAAACTTGGTGGAGTAGTTCCCAGTGTTCCACTTCAGTATCTCTTACCGTTCGCAAGTTATTGGCAATTCCTCATAGACGCACGAATACCTCGTATGTTTCTACTCCAAATAATCCTATTTACATCAGTCTTGGTACGACGATGTTTATTAGATACCTCCTTTATCCTCTAATTTGGTAAAAAAGCGCCAACGGTTTTTTAGTTGTAAAGGGTTTAATTCAGTTTTACCTGCTAATAATTCATGTCTCGTCCAAAAAAATGTCATTAATTTAGTTACATTTAGACTATAGAAATTTCGACGGTATCGCTTTAACTTATAGTAAGATCATTGTTAGGGGATGATCCTCATAGGGCCTTGGATTTGAGAATTTTATTTAAGGAGACACGGAACTCTCTCATATTTTATTTCAAAAAGCAAATAATTAACCAGAGCAATAATGCTTAGCGAGTTAGAACTATAAGTAGCTTCCAGAATTCCTCCTACGCTTTACCTGAATATTGTAAGTCACTCCGTGATGAACTTTCTGTAATATATTCAATTTCAGTGGCCGTCGTATGTTAACTACTGACATATACGTATATATTTTCTTCGACTTTTTTCTTTTAGATATGATCCACACTTATAATTAATCCTGTATTTCCATTTGCAATACTAAATAACTTATTATTGTAAGCATTAACTCCTCACCAACACATATAAACATGATTCATACGAACTCCTCTCAAGTATTAACTGCAGTTTTCAAAGAACTGTCATCAAAGTTTTAAAACACCATTTTTCCCCTTTATTTTATACTGACATGTTTTAAAACTTGAGTAACAACTTATTACCACCTTATCCATACACATAAATACTAAATAACAAAGCACGTTCATCCTTCATGTAACACATATTATGTCATAATTTGGTCCGAAATGGACAAATTTTAAACAATTTCCCTGTTCTTACTCAGACTTTAATTGTATTTCTATGTATACTAAGCACGAGCAATATATTTTCTGCACTGCAGAGCGTCTTTCATTATGTTTACATTCCGCATTCATTAGTCTTACCATTAGCGAATTGGTCTTAGAGAAATGGGTCCAGAGATACTAGATTATCCGTGACGTTCGGAAATGTAACAATCAGCGCGCCCCAAATAACAAAAATTGTCACCATTAAAAACAATATGTTTAAAAATAAAATTTTACCTACCCTAATTTCCTGATAAATTTAAGGTAAAATTCAAGGGGAGAAAGAAATTAATTTAATAATTGTCAAGTAACCGTCAATTAACTTCTTGAGAATGATTAACCTAAATCGACTGATGCAATTGATGGGTTGTCGGAACATGGAAGTGCAAAGATAGATAGAGGGATCAGGTATGTAGTATTAATTTATTCATTATTAGAGTGATGCCATGTAGAATATAGTGTTAATTTTTTTCTCGTATGTCTCTCACGTCCCCCAGGAGCGTGAACATGAACTACGTCGGCAACTGCGTTCTGAGTTTGATGACGAATTTGATTCTGAATACGGGGTTCTACGCTCTCATGGTCAACCGCGTCGCACGGCAAGCACCATCACGCAGCCTCCGACATACGAAGAAGCGTTGCTTCTGTCGCGCTCGCAGCAAGACCTACTCAACGAGAACTCTAGAGGTGAGTGTATACAGAACGTTCCTCATACACGGTTTAATATTACGTGTGCTACTAAAAGAAGTAGGGCAAACTTTTACAGCACTGCACAACCGCCTATCTGCTAACAATAAATTAAAAAACTAATTCAATGTTCAATACAAAATATAACAGATAGTTTAAAAAATTAAGATTCGATCTTAAAAGAAGTTCTATTGTCGATGCTTAATTTCCATTGTTTACATAGAAAAAATCTAAGGCGAAAAAATCTATTACATAGTTATATTTCCTGTTTCATATATATGATCAAATACATGTTAAAAGATATGACCAAAGGATGTCTTCATGAGAACCTATGTCATAAATATATGATCATCGTTGAACTATGATCAAAATTTTTACATTAAACGGGCATATTTTTGATCATATATCCTTGTTCATAGATACATGACATATGTCCGTATAATACAGTACTAACAATTATACATAAGATGCACAACTATTCAATAAATTCAACTGCGTTGACGCGATTTAGTAGAGAATGACGGAACTGCATATTTGAGCAGAGACAGTCAAACGCCCCTTGATCTCACACCTTTGGTTTGTGCAGAACTAAATATTAAATATCTTTTGAGCGTCACCACAAACGAGGGATTTAATATAACATATACGTTTTAATACTCTGATCACGGGCACTTTAGTGACGAGACCATAACATTCAGTTTGAGACGTTACGCTGTGTGACCAAACACTCTCCTATGCAGTATGTCTACAAATATTCTCTTTATTTTTATATTAATTCTAATACTTATCAAAAAATAGTTTTATCCTCCCAAATTTAACTATTACTTTACTTAATTTTAACTCTTTTTGAAAAAATATCCTCTTCTAATATTGTAGGTTAAAATTTACTTTAAACTATTTTTCCACCAATAACACGACCTAAACTGTCAAACAAATAATAAATTGCAATCGGTAGATATAAAGCCCGCTTTACATGGTCTATTTTACAGACATTTTCCGTCCTATTGCTGTACAAGGAATGGACGTGGAGTGGATGATATCAGGCTAGAAGTCATCTGCGTGTCCACAAAATATTTGATCCGGCATTTTACGCGGTATTGAACGAGAAATAGATGGTCGTATACTGCATTCTCAACTAACGACAGTTGTCCCTCAACGCCACAGGGAGCGCAACAAACAACTAACAACTGGGCTACCATTTCTCTAAATAAGTAAATTGACTGCATGATAAACGAATGGTTTATTCAATACTATATTTTGTTCACTATGATTGATTTCCTAAGTTCAACTAACCAGGAAATAGCGGAACAGAAAAAGAATCACAACTACGCACACTATTTTAACCACGCAACCGACAGTAGTGAACATGGACGTATACCGCAACTAGCAAGCAGAAATGCCGCTAGGAGTGCGCTCGTCAAATTGTACGAGTCGTACTGAAAAATAGGACATGCTTGAAAATGTCCATTCAATCTGCTTCCAGTTTGGTGTGTATTGCTAAAAAACAGTACGCAAAATGGACCGTGTAAAGCGGGCTTAAGTTTTACAATTTGGGACGGAAATAAGGTAACAATAAAGGTAAATGATTACCATTTCAGTTAATAGTTAACAATATTTATTTCACAATATTCTGTTTGCAGTAAGTATTGATATCCCCTCTGCTTCTCAAACAGAACTTAATTTATCAGCATGAAGTTATACATGAATTACACTTCCCTACAAAATTAGCTGCGCAATAAATTAATCGCTACATAACTTTAATGTGTTAAAATGTATCAGAGTGAAATTTGGGCTGAGGAAGCTAATATGTCTTATCAAGACACTCTCTCATTGGAAGCTGTCATCGCACTGGGACACCCTTCAGTTGAAGAAAAATGCAATTTTTGAGAAAATCAAGGAAAAATATCACACTTCAAAATGTCGGGGAGAGCTAGTCTTGTCCAAGGTAAGCATAGCAAACATGATATATGACATGACAACGGAATGTCACCTGTGATGTTTGCCACAAGATACGCGATTATTGTGAGAAGCACCTTTTTCAACAACAAGGATTGTCAAAAAGGAACATGGGTTTCATCAGACTAACAAATTAATGAGATAGACCATGTAATGATTAGCAGAACTTACGCACGAAACACTATAGGTGTGAGAATACCGAGGTGCATGTTGTGAAAGTGACCATTTGATTTACTTATTTTATGTCTATTGTGAAGGTTCAGGTCATGAGGCGTGCTTTTCCTCCTAACTGTTGAACTGGGGAACATTACTCTGGAGGTGAGGGAAACCCCAGCAGAAAAACTCTCCTAGTTCGGTCGAGCAGGTTTAGATCCCTCGTTCTACTGCTCGGCGGGATCGTGGAAGCGAAAAAGCTACCACCGTTCCCGGTTAATTTGATCATTTTATGGTAAGTCCACGGATGAGACAAAAGATAGAGGAAAGGAAGGCAAATAACAGAAGTGAGGTCTGATGTAGAACAACTTAGAGAAAGGGAGATACAAGCAAGATTTAGAGCAAGCGTAAAGGAAAAAAGGGGCCAAATGTTTATGAATGGAAATACAATCGAAGAAAAATGGAAATGCGTTAAAGGGATGTTGCAGGAAGCAGCTGAATAGTTCTTAGGTAGAAGAGAAGGTAGAAAGAGGAAAAATGGTATGGTCCGGAAAATGAGAAGGTAATAAAGAAAAGAATGGACGTAATTGGAAAGAGCAACGATTAACACGAGCAACGGAAGAAAATATCAGAAAAGAAGGTAAGAAGCAAAGAAGGTGTGTGAACAAAAGAAAATGGCTTGGCACAATAGGAAAGTACAAGAATTACAGGTAGATTATGATAAAACGTCAAGTCAAATATTTTAAGAAGATCCACGAAAGTTGAGATACCAAACAAGAGCGATATTCTTCAAATACAAACAAGAGAATTTGATATGTGTGGATGAAATTAGAGAAAGACGGAAGGAGCGCTTTAGAAAGGAAAGAACAAGGTGACCTATCCCACATTGAAGGAAAGAGTGAAGACCAAGAACCCCCAAGCTTCGTAGAGATTAAGAATTGAACAAGACTAATGAAATATAATAAAGCACCCGGAGAAAATGGAATGAGTAAAGAATTTATACAATTCTCAGGATAATATATTGAATAAAATTCACCATTGGAGACATGAGAAGATCCCGATAGAATGGAAAACGGTTGTAATTTTCCCTTTTTACAAGAAAGGGGACAAAACATACTATAGAGGAGTAGCACTATTGGATGCGTTATATGAAATATTCTCATCAATATTATCACAATGATTTGAGAAGTATAATAAGAAAATCCTTGATAAGTACCAGAGTGGTTTTAGAAAGGCCGGATAAACGTTGGACCATGTGTTTACGTTTAAAATGATCATGAAAAAGTGATATGAACATAACATGGAGTAAATATGTTATGTATTGAATTTAAGCAATTTTAACAGCGCAGGTGGTAGTGTTGTCGCTTCTCATCAAGTCTCCCGGGTTCGATTTCCGATGGGGCCAGAAAATTTGTAACTTTTCACATTAATGTGACTACTGAAAATCCAACCTTACTTTCTCTATCCAGCTTCTCCTAGTAATTACTACTTACTAAACACTTCTACTAACCCCTCCACGTGAGCCAAGTTATTGTGTAACCCAGCTAACCGGCCCACCTACTAACAATGACCTACCACCCAACTCCTAACTCATATCGCTCCATGTAGATAAGCTTCAATAGCACGCTACATTTCCCATTTACAAATACAACAATACCAAAAACGCAAGCTTGGATGGATAGGGACTACCTACTAAAGTCAACGGTTGCCTTAGTACTGGACAAATTAGTCTCTGGGATCAAATGCACACTCAAGGACACTTGGACTAAAGTGAAGGTTGGAGGAAAGCTCACAGATTTTTCAGTATTAACAATGGTCATCGACAAAGATACCGAATATCCCCTGTCTGTTTAATATGGCTCATAAGAATTATAAGTAGTGACACCAGAGGAACAATATATAAAAGACTTTACCAACACCTTGGTTGATGTCATCATGTCAGCAAGACGTCAAAACACTTTCAAGAAATACTACAAGAAACGAACAAGCAGCTAATGACGTGGGATTGGAAATAAACCAAACAAGAACAAAACACCTCATAACATCTAGAAAACCCGTCTCAAGAGGAATTGAAATGGAGGAATTCTGAAAGAGTGAACAATCAGGAATTCGTTGGTATAATTCTTGCTGATGAAAAAGAACAGAGTGAAGGGATAAATGCTAGGATTATGTCAGGACATAGAAGTGCTATTTAAAATGTAAACTGAAGATACCTATTGAACTGAAGAGATATATTGAGATGTGACCCCTGTGTGCATGATATCCCCAAAATATAAACATACGTTCTCCTACTTGTGGCTAAATTCTTTCATTTATTCACACAGCCAATTGGAGCTCAAAATATTGTAACCAAATGTTTATTCGGTGCAGTGTCGTTTACTGCTATTTACATGGTTGATGTCTTGCCATCACTATCAATGCTAAATCTGTGTACCTGATAATAAGTACACCATGTGGTAAAGCTATTTAGAAAATGTCTCTTTCATTCCATTCCATTAGGATGGATCCCAACACCTAAACTTGAACCACAGGATTTTGTAATCAAAAAATCATCCTGCTTTGTCTCCACGTCGAACTTTCTCTCTCCATTTTTCTCTGTTAACACTCTATTTTTCATCAGAAAACTAAGTTTTGAAATGAGAAGACGGGTCTCTCATCTAGATTAAATTTGCTTGAGTAAGCTGTTACAAAATGTTTGTTTCTTGTTCCAGTTACGATTTATTCACGCACAAGTATTTCAAAATACTACTCATACTCTTGCACTATTAAAGTCATTTACAGCGTTAATTAAAGATTGTTAAGAATTACATTTCTCTTGTACGCAGGCACATCCGCTGGGATACTGGACACTGATGGTGCTACGGCAGCTGCTGTTACTTCTGTGGCCAGCTTGACTTCCCTCACTGACGTTACTCAAGCCACGGCCACTTGCGCACGTCATATTGCCTACGAAGTACAAGTGCAAGTGGAGCCAAAACCAAAGCCTCCCAAACCACCCAGAAAAACTGGTCGCAATGGTATATTTTTCATTAATATCTCACGCACAATTGGGATGAAAATAGAAAGGTGGTTGTTAACTTCACTAAGTTTTCTTTTCCATAAGATAAAATATTACTTACTGGAGTAAGAGTTAGGAGTAAATGCTTACACCTTAACTCTGTTATTTTCATTGTAATGCCAGTCCCTGTCGGTTCTTTTTCCGAGAGCAGATAATTATATATATATATATATATATATATATATATATATATATATATATATATATATATATATATATATATATATATAT
>NNCF01126465.1:1105027-1124974 GCA_002313205.1 Laupala kohalensis
CTTGGCCCGGGTTTTCTTCGTTTTTCCTTCTGGTAGAGGCGGATTTATTATACAGGTTCTCTAGGCTTTGTCTAGGGGCGTGTTTATTGTAACAATAAATCGTGAATTTAGTGTTTTTTCAACTCTTATGATTTTTAAACACTATACTCAGAATAATCTATAGTTCGATAATAACTTGTACATGTAATTTTTAGCGTAAAATTACAAACATATTGACATTCTATGAGTATTATAACTCGCAGCTAACTTTTTATCTTATCTAGGAACTTTTGCTGAAATTTTTGAATCCGCCTCATCCTTAGGGTCCTTGATCGGAATTGATGGGATGGTCCCTTGCTTGCTTCCGGAGAGTAAATTAGTTTATTGTCCTCCACGTGATCATACGCAGTCTGTACTGTTTTTGACAATAAATTTATTATTTATTATTACCCCAAATTTTCGACAATTTTTCGTGTTAGCCTCTTTCCAACCTTTACCTTAAGAGTTGTCACGCATAATGTAAATAATGTAGGAACATAATGTCATCATAAATACGAATATTTATCTAAAAAAAAAACCAACTTTGAACTCGCCCCTAATTTTGTTTTATAACGTTATTTTTACGTCTCGAAGGATATAGTGTTATTTACCGCAGCTCGAAGGATATAGTGTCATTATGTGATTTCAACTTCACATTAACGGCATTGGTAGTTTAAAAATCTCATCAACTCTATTACTATGGATTCGATGCAATTTTTATATTTTTATATTTCAAAACTAGTATTCAGTTCTTTTTATATACAAACCCATTTTCACCTAAGGGGTGCTTGGGTTGTGTTTGTTTCATGAGGGCTGATTTCAGACATTATAGGGATTTCACTATCACCTCAGTGACGCCTAAAATTATGGACTCGTCACTTGTATGTCATGTTCGATATTTTTTTATGACTTTCCCTTCCCTAGGGCTGCTGGAGTTTATATGGGCTGATTGTGAACTTTGACGTCTTCACTACAAATTTCTGCGACTCAGAAAACAACGATCTCAATACTAATATTGGCAACTTTTGCTTATTTTTACATTACTCTTCTTCTCACCCCCACCACAAAGGGTATTTATTCCTCATGGGGAGTGATCGTGCACTTATCTGACAATGAGGGAGTCACATCACTTCAGCGGTCCCAAAAATGATTTATTCAACATTAATGTCGGCCGTTTTTTATGTTTATTAGTTCTTTATTCCCATCTTTACCCTAGTAATGCTATGGGTTTATTATCTGCAGTATGGACTAATTGTTAACAAACAAAACGCCAAAGACGCTCTTCAAAAACAACAAGAAGTACGTTTTCCAATCTAATATCGGTTTTCTTCATTCATTTTACGTAACCTCCTTCTCAAGCCCTCCCTAGGGATGCAAGTGTTGTCTCACTCACACATTGCTTGTTTTCATACAGTCATCGGTGTATCAAGTTCGGTTTAAATTACTCCAGGCATTCTAGAGTTATGGTGAGATACATAAAATATTCCAACCCCATTTCACCTCTTTAGGGGTAGATTTTCGTAAATTCCTTTCTTAGCGGATGTCTACATCATAAAAGGAATCTACCTGCCAAATTTCAAGTTTGTAGGCTTTGTAGTTTCTGATATTTCGTGACTAGTCAGTCAGTGAGTGGTATTTCGTTTATATATATATATATATATATATATATATATATATATATATATATATATATATATANATTATTTTTACCTATCACAGATGTGACGTCGATATAATGTGCATATAAACACACGCGCGTATTCAAATGCAATGTATGCGTATTCAAATTTGTCCTAGATCGTCAAAATTTCAAATTAATCGTTAAAGAACTTTGGGAGATTTTGAACAAAAGAACATTTACGTTTTTATTTATATAGATTATCATTATTTTGTTAGTAAAATCGCAATAACAGCTGTAAATTTATCTCTGCACATAAAATAATGTTATTCCATAATAATTATTAATATGATTTTGAACGATTGTAAGGAAACATTGTACAGGAATAAAACTAAAAATATATCTTAAAACATAAAACCACAAGTTTAGTTAAGAGAGGGAAGGAACTTTAAAAATACTTTAAGTATTGAAATGTATTAAATAAAATATTTACATTTCTTTAACTATACTTTGAATATTAAAAATATCAGTTTAAGCTAAAATCACATCTCGGCATTTCACAGACGCTTCAGAGTGAACGGTTTGAATCTTATCGTCTCTGGGCTCAAACAACTCATTTGGATCCAAAATCATTCTGACGATACTTTTTTTCTTTTGATGCCTGCCGTATAGATAAAAGAAGGTTCGAGTTTAGTACACTCATGGTATCATGTTTTGGATTCAATTTTAGACTAAGGGTTTTTACATTATCTTAGGCTTTAAAAAGCAATGGTAATTGCGCTGAGGTTTCTTTAGAAAAATATGAAAGGGATTCAGAACTATTGCTAGCCCATTTTGTCAGAGGAAAGTGGTTCATTGATAATATCTCATTTACTTGCTGAGCGATACCTGCCGCTGATTTGACACCATGATTCCCACTCAATATATCTACATAAAAATTGTTTTTACAATTATACCAGATCGCGGGTACGCCGTCTTATTCTTCTCTGCCATTCCCCATAAGCCCCTTACCGCCCCAAAGCAACTATTTTTAAAACCGTACGTCAAGGTGTTGAGAGATATAATTTGAATATTTGTCCTAGATCGTCAAGACAGAGAATCAATTAGAAGTTTTTATCAACAGGATTTATGTTAACCTGTCTGACCATTTTTTGCACATCAGCACTTTTTCTTTTGTGGGGCTTTAGGACTCGTCAACGTCATGGTCATTAGATCACTGAATGGTATAATGTGCAGTCTAAATTACAATTATCTATCCGTTAAAATCCGCTGAATCTGCGGACTCTCAATTAAAATTGATCGAAAATGTTACCAAGAAGTATATCATCACCGGATGGTTCTGCAGCATGTTCCTCTGGCATATCGGTTGGTGGCAGCACCAGACCCATGGAGTGCTATGATAGTGCGTGGGATAGGAGAGGTAATTATACAAGAACAATACACTACTCCACACCAGACCCATGGAGTGCTATGATAGTGCGTGGGATAGGAGAGGTAATTATACAAGAACAATACACTACTCCACACTGTCAAGTTCTTGTATATCGGCAAGGATCAGTATCGCTAACAAAAAAAATATTATTGTCAACATGCGAAAAATTTGAAAGACGATCTTTCTCAAATAAATACAGTTCTCGAGGAGAATAAGATGTATGCGTGGATCCTGCTATGCGTGGATTCTAATGCACACACGAAGGTTTTAGGAGATACTTGTCCAACGCGACGCGGACGAATTTTTGAGGGATTCCTTATGAAACATAAGTTAACAGTGATTAATGAATTTAAAGCGACGACATTGTGAAGACATTTATTGGAGAGCAAGGAGAATCAATCATAGATGTAACGCTGGTCAATAAGTGGAGGACAGCTGACATGGTTCGATGGAACTTCCAACACGAGTTGTTAAGTGACCATAAAGCAATAGCCATAGAAATATCAGTTCGTACATTGGAGGGGATGGAGTAACATAATAAAATACATTTTAGAAATATTGATTGGGACAAGCTTGCAGGGAGGAAGTGGGCACTGCGTGAGTAAGTGCATGTAAGAATGAGGGAAGCAAATACGTTAGAGGAAAAAGATGATGCCATGAAAATAAGTTTGCCCAAGACGTGTGCCGCGTGCCTCCGGTCACGTCGAGACTTACGAAAACCGGTACGCTGGTGAAATAGGACTTTGAAGAAAATGAAGAGAGAGATGAACCAAGCCAGACATGCGTTGCAGCGACAGAAAAGAAAGGGAGAAAGCATAGATTTAGAACTACAGAAATATAAGGACAAACGCCGCCAGGTATAAACTAGAAATATATACAGCTATGCGGAACAGTTGGCAACAGTTTGTGGAGAAATCATTCAGTAAATCGACATGGGGTTTACCTTATTTAATGTGTGAAGAAGAGAAGACGGAAAGAGATTTGGATAACTTTATTGCAGGATGGAAAACATACAAGAAATTGGCGAGAAACAGGTGAATGTCTTGTACATGCGCTTTTCAAACAGGATGTGCAGGAGGAATGGGATTACGAAAATGTTACAATAGCGGAAGAAAAACGAACAACGGAAACTGAGATCTTGAACGTTGCGTAAGAATGAGACGAAACAAGTCACCCAGCTACGATGCTATAACTCATGAGATGATGCAGCACATTTTTTATGTACTTCTCCAGCCATTGTATTACCGGTGTGTTGGAGGATCAGTTTGGTAAAAATGTTTTTGAAAGGCAAGAATAGACCATCCAACAAACCGACGCCACATCGTCCAATCTCACTCCTCCCGACTTATGGGAGGATTTTGGATAGGATTTTGACGCGACGAATAATGCAAATTCTCATGACAAAAGGAAACATTAATACCAATCAGCATGGTATCGTGCCGAGGAGAAGCACAAGTCACGCATTTCGACATCTCTTGCACTATGTGACACAAAGGGTAGATTAATATTAATATTGCGCATGTATTTTCCTCGGTATAGGAGGCGCATTCGACCATTCGCGTTGGCGAATAATTGTTGATACTTTAACATCCAAGCAGCCGCCACAGTACTTACTAAATATGTCAAAGCTTATTTCAGTAATCGTACCATAATATTCACAATCTGGGAGGAAACGATATCGATAAGATGCCCACGAGGTTCATCCAGTGGACCCTTGTTTTGGAATGTGGTGATGGATGGAATATTACGGGACCTAGATGAGAAGGGGATAAAAACAGTGGCTTACGCTGATGATTTAGTCATGACAGTAACAGTGACATCACGTCGTATGTTGGAAGCCAAAGCGCGGGACATTTGTACAGAAGCGTGTCGGAAAAGAGCGTTAACCTAGTCACAGAGTAAAACACGAATCATTTGATTCGGACATCCTAAACAGTTTCGTCGAAATTTTGCAGTTAGACTTAATAAAAGGAAAGTTTAAATTGTGACTAAGCATCGATACCTGGGAGTGATCATAGATCAGAAATTAACATACTTGGAAGATCTGGCGTACATAAGCAAGCGTGTGCAGATTGCTTTGTATAGCATGATGAGAATAGAGGTCATGACTTACGATATATCTCGACACGACTTCAAACTGTAATATGTGGGAACACTAAGGCAATTGATAGCATATGACAAATTAGTATGGGCAGAAAGAGTAATAAATATGCAATTTGGAAGGAAACTACGATCTAATGAACGACAATGTTTGATATCAAATTCTGGGTGCTACAAAACAGTTTCCACTTAGTCATTGAACGTGGTACTAGGCTTACTCCCAATAGATCTCTTCGTTCAGAAGATAAAGTATCGATGCATCATGAAACAAGATGATAATGGTAAATAATATTGAATTACAACAGAACGAGAAAACATCCCGAAGAAAATTATCAGAAGCTTAATGAAAGCGTGGCAAAAACTGTGGGAAATGACACAAAAGGGACGCGCACGAATAGGTATATCTGATGTCGGATTTACGGAGAAGCATAATAAATGGTTTGTGCTGCACAATGTTTTAGGAAATTTCAAGGAATATTTAAAACGTTTTGAGAAGACTAACGATGACAAGTGTGACTATGAATTAGAGCGAGAAACCCCTGAGCATATGTTGTGGGATTGCCTGCTTTATGCGCCTGAGTTGGCATCCTACATTAAAGAAATGGGAAGGAAGATATTCTAAACCTGACAGCAGAAACACGTTAATTGACACGAACACGAAGTATGAACTTTATATGGAATTTGTTGGCAAGATAGATGGAATTAGGACGGAGTATAGAGGAAGAATAAAGAATAGATAAAAAATAATTATACGATTTGTCAAATATCAGAGATCCTTGTATTGTTTTATGCGACAGAGACAAGGAGACTGGCAACAGTCAAGACAAATGAATAAATAAATAAATGTTTCCATTATTGTATGTGTAAATGGGAAATGTAGTGTGTTATTGAAGCTTGTCTACATAGAGCGATAGGAGATAGTACCAGTTGGGTAGTAGGCTATTGTTAGTAGGTGGGTAGGTTAGTTGGTTTTACCAAGTACTTGGCCCACAAGGACGGGTTAGGAGAAGTGGTTAGTAATAGTTAGAGTTATTGATACCAGCGGGAGGTGGACTGAGGAAGGATGATTCGCTTTTCAGTAGTCACAGCTATATGAACAAGAGACATTCATGTGAAAAGTTACAATTCTTCTTTACCCCTCCGTGAATTGAACCCGGAATGACTTGGTGAAGAGCAAGAACCACCTAAGCCACTAGAGGGGCAACCAGCACTGCCACGCGGTGCAGCTGCGGTGGAAAGCGGGTATTCGCCGTTCTTCATAAGAATCTATGCTTTCTCGAGTACCCAAGAGGTGAAGTCACGAAACCTGGGTCCAAAGTGCGGCGGGCCATAGCGGTGTTGTGGAAGAATTTGGATTTTTACTGCGAAATGAAAAACAAAATAATTATTTTCTTAAAATATCTCATTTCCTGTTCTTGTGATATGTCCTCATCTCTTTTATTCATCAATAAAAGATTGTATAATCCTCCTTAAGACCTTGATCGATGGCAAACCTTTCTTTCAACATCAACTATCTTTTTCCCAAATTATAGGATATTCCTAGCAAATTTGTCTCCTGACTAAACGGAAATGATAATTGGAAACGCCCATCAGGAAGTCTAACAGTGTTAAGCTAAAAATGCAACCTTGCCGGGTCGACAGATGGTTTTTCATTATTTTAGTTAACCCTTTCCAGCTCTCAAAATGATTTTAAGTACTCGTCGATAGCTTTATTTAAACTAGTTCCATCATGTACAGTGAAATGACAACAAGATTCTCCGACCACCTCTGAAGGTAATGACCCAGCAATTCTTAAATTCAGCTTTGTACTGGTAAGTAAGGGAAAGGGTTTGAAATATTTTTTGTTGAGTAATATAAGAGAAAATACATCACAATTCAAAAGCATGTCAACTGAACCAGATTTAAAAAATTGAGGGTCTGATAATTTGACGTGCTTCATGATTTTATTTGACTATTCAAATTAGACATAGTTTATACAAAGAAGCTGAAATGTACATACTAAATACTTTGACCATTAACCTTTCATTTTGCATAATCATTTTATCAATCATACTTTGGAGATAGGTAGTAATTTAAAGAAAAATGAACAATAATCCATTGTACCGATACTTGGTCACAATTACTGAACCCTGCAGTACAGTGACTCGCCCTGTGTTGGGAACAAAAAGGTTAAAGAAATAAAAATATCTGTTTTCTTTGTTTCAATCGCTATGTGCCTAGATATGTAACGACAGTGCTTCAATGCATAATAAATATAAAAATAATAAGGCCTGAACTAACACTAAATTTTTTTTTATCTTCGTAGTAACATTAATATATTAAATACAGTGAAACTTTACTTTAGGAAACTTAATGTACATGGTAAGCATTTATCATAAATCGCATTTATAGTTATATCTCGAAATAATAACAAATTACAAACGTCAACGGAAAACTTCAGAATGTAGTGAAAACAATTCATTTCTTGTCTAATTGAAAAATAAACCCTCATCACAGTTTAATACTCACCTTACTGTCAGATCACCAGCGATAAGAAAGTGAAATAATGTACCACATATTGGTTACTAGTACTACTCCTACAATAAAGACTTACAAATACTGTCACATCTCCATTTTTAAATGTCTTTATTTTATGTGATAGTTTTTCTAGGAGAAAAATGAGAAAGTAACAACTTTACGAATTGAAAAAAACAAAAAAAAACAGGTAGTTTAAGTAAGCCAACTCTGTGGACCCGACAATATTCATTTTTGCTTCTTTAAAAGTATTTATGATTAAGGTCTGAGGAACAGTTTTACATATAGGTATACACATATTAAGCAGTTTAAATCAACAAACTTAAACCAAGGAAATCAGTTTTTCGGCATTACTACTTGGGTTTCATTGATTAAAAACTAATGGTAAAATTTTATTTGCAGAGCAATTAAGTAATTATCACTACCTTTCAAGTGATGCATAGTTTTTTGTATTCCAGTAATATCTTTTCAATATAGCGAATGAAACGTCAACAGTTTAAAACTTTTCTAATTAACAACGCAATTAAGCAATGTGCATCTTATATGCTATCAACTTACTTTGACAAGTAATTCCGAAACGACAAAAACAAACATACACAATTAAGTTGCTCTGGAGTTAACGACCGACAGGGTTGTGCTTATTTGTTCATAGAATACTATCGACGTGCGAGGGAAAGGTTAACAAATCTATGCTATCTTAACGATACAGATGTGAGTCACTGCTCCATACTTTTACATGGGTCAGGAAATGTTTTGAAGAATAATCTAAAAATAAATACAGAATATTTAATAATTTTAGCATTGAAATACATTAAAACAATGTATATTTTAATAACATAGTTTCAGTTTACCTGCAATGGCCTGAAGCACGTCCAATTTGTTTTTCACGGGTACCTGTGAGCTATAAAATAATTTTTCACTTGATTATTCACTGCATCGTGTCCTTTAACCTCAATTTGCCCCATGCTTGGAGTACATAATTTTTTGATATTGTCGTAAACATATGAATCCAAATTGAGCTGTATCTTATAGCAATAACTATGTGAATACATCTCATAACTTCATAGAATATATTTCACTAAAGCAAGATGCACATTCGGTTTCACCGTAAAACTCAAAATAATCACAAGAAAACAGTTTTACAACGAATGCATGGGGTGCATCAAGCCATGTTGCATCGTTCCGATGGTTCCAAGGGTCGATATCGATTGACAAAATATTATCTCTTGTATCTCCTGTCCAATGACCGGCCAAAGAATCTAGATTAGTAGAAAATTAAAACTGTTTCGCGAAAGCCCATATTCAAGAAGAAAATAATATTTTGAACGTACATTGACTATTGAGCTCATAGCACTAACTCATATCACTATTGAGACCATGAGTTGCAATTCGTTTCTTTGTAAATTAATTTCTTCTGCTATTTTCATGTTCAATATATTAAAAATAGGTCGTATATTTTTAATGTATTGAATAATTTTTGTTGACATATTCTTAGGTTAAAAATGCATTTTGAAGGCTGGAGAAAAACATATCAAACGATGGCAAAGAAATATAATTCGTTGTGGTAACCGGATAAATCTAAGAATATATCCAATTTACAACTATCTTCCTGACGAGATGATTCACCATGTGCGTTTTTACAACACTGCGCAGAATATTGGCGGTTCCACGCATTACTACATCCTGGATGTGCCATTCTTTTGCATTTCTAGGGAGCTTCTTTAAATTATTACCAAGGTTGCATGTTAAAGTTCCCAGTGCGTCATCAGTGACAGCTACCACTTCTGCCTTCACACCCTACATTCGACTGATTTCAATACATAGGTTTTTATATTTCAGTTGTTTTTTAGTCTCCTTTGCAGTAACATTCGCTACATCTGTTAGCATGCAGATCTTCTTTGATCTGTCACTGATAATCATGTCAGCCTATTTTCCGCAATTGTTCTATCTGTGTGGATTGGTTGATCATACAAGACCGTATCGGTTCCTATGTTTTACAGGGTTTGGAGTGTGGTTGTACCATTTTCTGCATAATTCTGACCAATTTAAAAATTTGCATATTTACCAGTGTAGGAAGGTGCTTTCCTCTTTGTGCCTTTTGAAATACTCATGTTTGACCAAAGTAGGGCATCCCGAAACAATGTGATCTATGGTCTCAGGTTGGTTCTGACGGAGTCATTTGTCATTTTAACTTAATTTCAAAATGGCTTTTTCCATACACCTTGTTCTTTAGGCTTGATCTTGAGCTGCTATTAACAATGCCTCTGTTGCCACCTTCATCTGACCTATTCTTACATATGAGAGCTGTTCTCGTCAACTCCATTGTTGTACAGTCTTCTTAAGTACTGACCATGTAGAAGTTTTTCTTGCTGGTGTTTCTCAGCATCCGTTGGGAATTTACCTTGGAATCAAAGCTGAGTATTTCTTCATCAGAAATGTTCTTGTCATTTGTGTTGTTTGAGACGTTTTTTCTCGTTGACTGCATAATACTGTTTCTGGGAGGTTTTCCTTCTACTTTTATTATTTGTTTCATAAACACATCATTTTTGTTTTGAAGAACAAATTTGACCGTATTCATAATAGAATTTTGATGAACTGCTTCCAGTTGTCTTATTATTATAATTGTATATTATTATTATTATTATTATTAATATATAGATGTAACTTGAAAAACGTTTACCATGTAATATTTTTCAGTTGAAAACAAATTTTTCCTACAAAAAGTATACCTCGTTGCGTTATTCAAAATACCGAGAATAATAATACCAAATAACAGAATATGTTTTCGTTGCTGATTTTTAATTAGGGTTTGAAGGCTCGTCAACGTCTAGGTCATTAGAGTACTAATAGTACATGTTTTAATATTTTATTATTACCATGAGACCTTCTCTTCCGCCTAATCGTGTCTTGGGAGAAAAAAATGGGAAGGACAGGTATTGGGATGCCAGGATATTTATGGTTTCGAACACTCATTTGTGAGTGAGATAAACACATAGGACGGACGAGCAGCGATTGAACCCGTGCTCCAGTACTTAACGGTAGCGAGAGACAAGACGCTACTACTAAACTACTGCTGTCGACAATCGAGGTGGACACGGGAAACGAACAAGACTGAGATAATACGTAGTATGAGAACTTCAAAGTATAGAGGTGAAAGTTTAAAATGTTAGAGAGATATGGTACTAAATACGAAGATTTAAGGGACCGATGGAGGGTTCTAGATATGGAGGAGAAAGAGAAAGATAATGATACTAAAGATGAAGAAATGGATACTGACAAAGGGATGCAGACAAAGATCTAAACAATTCTCAGTTTTCGAGTTTCAATGCTCATTGAAAACGAAACGGACTTTCGTACTTTGGTTTCAATGAGAATTGACACTGAAGATAGTTGAGAGTCTGTTCCAATGCGAATTGAAACGAGACTGCATTACGAGTTTCTTTTCAATGTGGGATGGAAAGAGTCGATAGTTTCCTTCAAATGCGGTTAGAAAAGTGTCATTTCTATGCGGGATCCAAATAGTACTGCTATGTTGCATTGCAGAAAGAAATGAGAGTTCAGAGTTTGTATGCGGGATGGAAAAAAATGCTGCGTTGAGAGTTTTGATTCAATGCGGACTGAAACTAAATAAGAATATTGTTTCCATTCTTGGATCGAAACAAACCGTTCTGCTTCCATTTACACTCTTGACTAATACTAACTCTTTTTGTCGGGTTATACCTTTAGATGAATTTTCTACGTACTCTAAATTTGGGATTTCAAAGTAAAATAAATATTATTTCAAGACATTTAGCAATCTCTCAGTCTTGTGAAAATAATGGAACAAATAATAAATTAATTAATATGTGTTACATTAACTTAATTTTGTTGTAAGCAGCCAGTGTATTTTCATACCTAGAATGCACTTTCGATTCTTATAGATCATTATCATATCTTTGATTTCTCCAAAACTTTATTCACCCTCTGTTTGAATCATCTACAGTGTAAAATAGTTTTCAAGTTTCTTGAAAAAAGAAACTAATGCGTAGGTGGAGTAGAGAAAAATTAATTCACTGCGTCCATACCACTTTCAATAAAAATTCCGCTAATGCGCTTGTAATATATACAAATTACAATTTCTGTATAATTGCATTGAATATGTAATCAAATTAATTAGTTTTTTATTAATTTTCAAAAAAGTTCCTTGACCTTCATTTCAAATATCCTCAGCATTAAAGTCTTAACAATTCTACAGCACGTGCGTCGACAACAAGATTTTCTCTAAATGCGAGTGTGAATTAATATTTTTCATCCGTTTAGTTAGAATTAGTCCTTTGCACAGACGGACGGACAGATTTTTCCTCCATATTTTCGTAAAAATCTTGTGATCGAATTTTTTCACGATTACAATAGTTTTGATACACTACTTCTCTGAGAAAGTAAATTTCTGTAACATGCCAACACATATATCAGAACCTTGGAGGAGAAAGGGCGAATCCCGAAATTGAGGTGTTGGAAATCAAACTCAAAGTTTTGCAAGTACTGCAAGATAGCAAGGGCGAATCTTTATTCTAATTACTACCGAGTCAAAAGGCTGATTGAAAAAACGTGCATTTGAAATTGAAAATTTCATTTAATGTTTTAATTTACTTCTTTTGTTTTTCTCGTAAGTTTAATAATTCATAATAATGACAAGTTTAATAATTCAGTCATAATGAATGTCATCGTCATCGTCATCTTCATTCACATCAGGTATCTGGAGATCTTCTTGTTCCCCCCGAAGAGCTTCTTCTAATTCAATTTTGTAAGGCAGAATTACGTTTCTTTTTAGAGATATTGTTCTTCCACTGCTCAGGCATCTTCTGCCTCTTTCTCGAAGTTTGATATTCATCACTCATCCTAAATTGCTTCAAACTAGTGTACGTGAGCACGGCTGAAACTGAACTGAATGAAAAATTAGAGAAGAGAAGGCAAGGGGGCAGTGGAAGTAACTCATGATCGAGCATGTTGAGACCTGCAGGTTCCGGTCACTCTCAAAACATAGTCACATGCTATTCCCACAGAAGAGCAAGGGCGAATACGAGCGATTTCTGGCGAAAAACAATGCGGGTTGGTAGTTTCAGACCCGGGGTTCGCCCTTGCTCTTCTAGGAGAATCAGACTTTGAGTTTTTCATAGAAGATGGTACTACTCACTTTACCTAGAAACTGAGGGAATAATACGGGAAAACCAGGGTGAAACGCAGTGCCCACGTGTTGTCTACACCTGTCTGATGCCAGGAAAAAAAAACCAAAAAAATGATATTTTGGGTTCGCCCTTTCTCTACCAAGGTCCTGATATGTCTTCAAGAGTACGTTCATAAATACTTAATGTTTATTCTGACGTGTGTTACGTACTAGACTGTTTTGTCATTTTTCGTACTCATGAAGTCTAATTATAGGTACATGTCCTTTCTTATGAATAATAATTATTTTACGGTATTTGTAAATACCATGCCGACAAGGGTTCTAATGACCCTGACGTTCTAAAACCCCTCAAAATACACTCTGACCATGTATGCGATCTGTTTTTTATTCCGAGAAAAGTAGTCAGCGTGCGAGTACTATGATTACGAATAATTACAGTCGATTGTCTCTTGTGAAACAAAATTTTCCCTAAACATCAGAAACAATGACTCATGATCTTCATATATTTTATTTACATAGACAATCATTCTTTTCACTTCGCATTGTACTTGAATATATGCATTAACGTATTATAATGAACTCTTTACTACTTGTAGTCAAGAATTGATAAATATTCTTATGTAGAATGTGAATTAAATACATCATGAGTTAAATGTCATAAATGCTAATGAGGTAAGATGAAATAATTGTAATTCAACATATTTCCGCCAACCTTTCTCATAGCTCCTGAGTTGTTGATATGTACGATATGACTTGCACAATTTTTTTGCTTTTTGTTATTGGTAATTATATCTTTCTAATTACTGAAAATGTGAAATAAACTATTCTCATTTCTTCATTACTCGAACACACAAACATCATGTAAGGGAAGTCCACCTTTCTATGAAATCAGATAAGAAGGTTGCGAGGAGAAAACAAGTATTTTAGGTTGTGGTGATGAGAAAACACAGCGTACATACAGTGGAAAACTCATTTATTATGTTAAAATAATAAAATTTTCAGATATATTCGAAAAATTTGGACACATGAATTCTTCTGTGTTAAGAAAAACATTCTATTCAGGTTAAAGTATACTATTCTATATAAATTGAAGAAATTTTATTAACATTAAAATGTCCTGAATAATAAATAATAATACATAAATCATTATCAAAACATCTGCATAAAAATAACATCATTTGCTTTAAAAATTATTACTATTGAAATCTTAACTATCAACAAAAAAAATTTACGATGCAGAAAAATTAATGCTCTTAAGAAATGCATTATATTATATCTCATAATATATAGATAATACATAAAAATAAGTTTGCGCCATAAACCCCAGGTGAAGCAATATCCCGTTGGTATTTTGACCCACAATGCGATTTCGATGCTTTCGCTGGTATTTCATGAAGTTAATCATCATATTTGCACCATGGGTCCTGTGTTTAATTTTTATTATGTTTGGAGTTTTAAATGACTTCTTATATACACGTTCAAAAATATTTAGTAAAATATTTTTCATTTCGAGATGATTAGCGCAGCATTTATTTTATATCACTTTAACTGAATTGTTTGGAGATGAATCAATGTAAAATTATTCGTGGAGATTCACCTTTATATATACTAGTCTCCCGTAACGGCAGATTTCGATCCAAGATGACCCTTATTGTGTTGAGGGATTAACATTTCAAGAAAACCGAAAACATAGAAACCATTATTTCAATGAGCTTATCTCGTGTGTACAGGCTCAGTTTTGTCCGCTCGAAAATATGAGGCGCAACAATCACACATCTGCAAAACCACCCCTAACCCCATTAACCCCATATATCCAGTCAACCCAAATTTTAACATTTAGAAAAACTATAATTTGTAGAATACAAAACTTTACAGTCATTGTGACTTGCTGCGCGAATTAATATGTTTCAAATTAAAACAATTGACGAGGCAACTATTTTTTAATCAAAACCATAGACATAATTTTGTCAATTACTAATTAACAAATGATTTTTTTATGAAAATTCAGAATTTCTTTTACAAAAATAATTTCTAAAACACGAGTATTCTACTTACAGGAACACATTTCTTACCCATGTTAAAGTCATTTCCTTGAATCCAAACAATTATTTGATCACAACATTAATTGTAAATGATATCTGGTGGATTTAGACTTTCTATAATGAACTCTTTAGACTTTCTATTATGAAGCAGGTATCATAATAAATAAAAAATTTATTTCATTTATCAATTGCTTTTTAAACGCCAAAAATGACACATTCTTTTCAACAAAATGGTTACTGGAATTTTGAGCAGAAGGAATAAAAATCTATAAAAAATATGCTCGTTTCAGGTAAACACAGAAACTGGCTAATACGACAAAAAATTAGTTCATTGGAAGATTGCAAACAGATTGACTCTTATCTTACTCAAATTATACTTCTTTTAAAATATTATTTCACTCAGTATAACAGATATTTTCCATAAAACGCAAAACACCGTATAGCTTTACCTCTTTGTCAATTATTATTCAAAAGCGAAACCCACTCGTATATTGATCAATTTTAATATCAGAGTCCTTAACCAAACCAATTTTATTCTTTACCATGCTCATTGATGTCGGTCCTCGTGCAGTGATTGAAAAGGTCGGAATGCTCGTCGGTGGAATATGAAGGATATGATGTTCCTGCTCTTCGTTCTGGCGACTTGCTTGGCGTGTACTCTCGCTGAGCTCCCAGATGAACACTTCTATTATGACGAAGGGTTCGAAGAACGAGCGGGCGATATCGATAGGTTCAACCTTACTCTTGAACCCTACAACTTCACACAGCCCAACGAAACTGAATCATCAGCATGGGGAATGAGGTTGTTCGGTGAGTTTTATATTTAACTTTATCAAGTATTACGTAGTAAACTAGATCCATGTGAAATTGGGAAGTCATAGGCACCTTTACAAACACAAACTCGACTTGAATTTGTTTCCAACTTTCTTTAGTAACTTGCTTTTCTCGCTAAACATCGCTTGGTGGCATTTTAACCATCCAAGCGATTTTAATATTGTTCTCGGCTCTTATTTGTTATTGCGTTCATTATTAACTTGTGATTTTTTTGGTCTGACACCAACCTCACAACATTAGTTGATCACAAAATCTCAGAGCGGTTCCCGATATGACAGTTTTCCTACGAACTTGGGGTTTATATAATAAGGTGGCATTATGCTTTTTATTCTCTAGTCTGCCGTGTAAAATTTGTCTCTACACTTTTAAATGAATATCACAACTGTATAGTTCTTGTTATGGAAGCAGGAGCACGGATATCGCGCACCAATTTTACTGCACTCTTCTAAATATTTTTGAATTTTTTAGAATAATTCTTAGTAGAGAGATATGACGGAACGTCAATGCATGATTAATGCAATGTATCCTAGACGTGTTTAGTTAGGAACAGACAAAGGATAGATAAGAAACAAAAAATAACAAGGGGAGGACGGGAGACCGAGGACGCAATATGTTTGAAAAAATGGATACGGACGTACCTGGCGGGTGTATGGGGAGTCAAATCTCCACCATCCCTCCCTCTCCCCGAGATTTAAGGAATATATTTCATTCATTCGGTTTCCTTTTGGGCGGCTAATGCAAGTGTATGCTCATGCAATTTAGGGCGGCTAATGCAAGTGTTTCCCTTTGGGCGGCTAATGCAATTTACTCCTAGGAATTCTGTTGATTATTGTACTCACTATCACGATCTAAGCTACATACAATAATGTCGGTCTATATGTAAGGGTAATAGAAAATCTGTATCAAATGTTAATTTTCGGAGCGAGAGAAACTAGATACTCCTAGTCAGTTAAACTTCTGGAATATTAATATTCGTTGTCTGCTTTCATTTGTTTGCCTTATGAATGAAATAAATATGACATGCTACTAATGATAATTACGTAACCTGTAGTTCTGAAAATAATCCTTTGTGTATTTTTAATAAGAAAGTAATCAAGGCACCTCAAAATTTCAAGTTGGAGGTAGTTAAGAGTTTTATTGAAAATGAATGTACGTATGATAATGTTAATAGGTTGGTGCCAGCTGTATGTTGGAGACAGCATTCGAATGTATTACTTGCATCTATTAGACACAGTATTGTTGAATCCTTTGAGTTAGTTGATGTTCAGGGAAAGGATCTTCCGTTGTATATCGAGTATAGAAGATTAAATCGATTCGTATAGAGACGGTGGTTCGAGCTAAGGTTATTATATTGTTGGGTTTAGATCGAGAGAATATGCAAGTTCCGTCATTGGAGAGAAAGGTATCGTTGCGTTTTCTACGTACGAGGGGGTATGCAGAGAGTTGCGTTTGCTGTCTTGTGTAAAGAACGCAAAGTACGAGTACGTCAGGGATTCTCCGAATTTGATACCTCTCCCTAATTTAGTGAAAGTAAAGACTAAACAGGGATCTATGCTACGGAGTTGAGAGTTTAGAAATGCAGGGGATGAAATTAAACGCATCTTGACGAAGCCGGTATTACAGCGTCCTTCGTATCACAATGCAATGCTTTGAGAGAAGGCATTGGCGCAAGTATCTCGCAGCGAGACGAGCACCCCGCATCGGATTTGAAACGCGAATATGATGTCATCGAGAGCATCATGTGTGCAAAAAAGAAATTGAGATATAACCTTGATACTGGTCAACTATATTGGATACCAAATCTGCTATTTAGTTCAAAGTCTGTGCTAGCTAAGATCGCTGGAGACTTATGCTTCAGGAATATCAATTTAATGTGGAGCATTAAGCAGGGAAGAAGCATATTAATGCTGATTTTTTAGTAGGATATAACTCTGAATATACGGCATGTTTCTGTGTAGATAAGTCTACGGTATTTATTTCTTGTCATTTTTTATTGTTAATTTATTTGGTTTGTGCTAGTAGTCATTGCATTAATGTATATGTTATTTTAAATATTGGTTGGAGATTTGAAACTGCTTTTACAATCTGCGAGTGCGCACATATCTATGTTGTTTATTTCAGCAAAGTGTAGTGTATTCAAGAAAAGTGAAAATGCTTTGTTCCCCAAAGTGCATTAAGAAAATTACTTTTCTTCGTACTTAAATACTCTTCAATACTCAGAAAAGTTTTAGAAGGGGAGAACTGTAACATAGTGCTACTTCGACACGGGTCCTTTGTTGTGTTTGTGAGACTGATCTATTTTTAAAAGAGAAAATGACGCTTCGGTCGCCGGAGTTGCAGAAGAACTATTTTTAGAAGTGAAAGGGACGCGTTGCTCGCCTAAGCGTCATATAATTTATTAATTTCGTGCAGCACTCAAAACAGTGAATTTCATGAGTGAAATATTTTAGTTACAGGAGTAATGTTATTGGTAGAATACTCTCAAAGAAATGATGCCATCACGGTCCAACAAGTGAATACTTAGTCTGTGCTGTAGTACGTACGCGCACTGCGTAGAAGTGCAGCAATTGCCATTCACTAATTCATGCATTTGAACAATTAAAATAAACAATACATAATAATACTACCTAACCTTATTATTCCCAATTCATGTGGGGTCGGCGAATGGGGATGATGCTTCGTTTTTATTTGGCTGGGGAATACTCGGGTGCCGGATGTCCCTTCTGCCGCACCTCCCCTGAAGCGCTGATTATGAATGAAATGGCGTGAAGGATTATGAGTGAACGTTGTTGTGGTGGAGTGATAGGCAGGGGAAACGGGAGGATCGTGAACACCGCTCCGTCCCCCACCTCGGCTTCTACTTGGATTGGACCGACGTCCCCAGAGATAGAAGGCGACCGCGTTAGGCACTACGCCACGGGTCGCCTAGCAATTAAAAGAAACGTACAGGAAAAAAAATGTTGCGGAATCAATTTTTTATAAAACCTTAATATTAATCAAGTTAAGTCCCGCGCTAATGTCCTTCCGTCAAAATGGCTCGAGATTAAAAACGTCCTGAAATCAAAAATAGCTTATGACAAAATTCATGAGAATAGACAAGTATATAGAGAGTCTGTCCTATAAGTTTCTGTACTGATTTTGTCTCGTCCAAAGAAAACGCTGGAGGACGGTCCCGCTGGGTCTGATTGGTGGTGGGGCGTGTGTAGTAAGCAGGCAAAAATGGTTTAGTTGCCTCCGAGCCTCCGGAGTGTGTGGATTGCTTTTGCAGTGAGACAGTTGAAGTCACGTGTCACGGATCAAGATGCAGCGAAATCTCGAACAGCGTTACAATTTCAAGTTTTGTGAAAAAGCTCGACAAAACCGCTACTGAGACGATTAAAATGCTTCAGTTGGCTTACGGAGACGAAGCCGTGAACAGAACAAGTGTGTTTGAGTGGCATAAAAAATTGAAGGAGAGCCGAGAATACATCCAAGACGATAAACGCGCAGGACGACCGGTTTCAGCAACAGTCGATAAAAATGTGACGAAAGTGCGTCAACAAGAACAAGTGCGTCAAGCGAACAGACGGTCAACTGCCAATTTTACAAGGGAGTCATCGAACGTTTGAAAAAAGGGGTCGTCCGCGTCCACCCGGAGATCGCACCTACCTGGATTCGCCATCACGACAATGCACCCAGTCACACGTGATTTGTTGTGAACGAACTGCTGGCCCGGATCGGCGTGTCAACGCTGCCCCAACCCCTACAGTCCAGATTTCGCTCTCTGCGACTTCTACCTGTTCCCCAAGTTGATAAGGAACCTTTAAAGGACCCCATTATGGAACCACTGACGCAGTTCAACAGGCTACATGTCAGGGGCTTCCGGGGCGCTTAGAAGATGTGAAAAATTCGCTGGCAACGATGCGTCGATTACAATGAGAGTTCTAAAGCGCTGTACAAAAATTTATGTAATAAATTTTGTTTTATAACCTCAACACGGAAACTTATTGGACAGACCCTGTTATTAGATATTTTTCGTAATATTGCTTCTCCTTCACTCTTGACCAAAATCTAGTGATGTACTGTATAACATGCTATTATGACAATGTCCGAGTTTTCATCGCCTACGGTTTTCCTTCAGATTGGGGTGGATTTTCCTTGGGCGGGAATGTCATTAATAATTTTGTTGTTATTAAAATTTTTACTGACCATAATATCTACAAATTATTTTGGAATAATAAATGGA
>NNCF01126465.1:1125013-1177297 GCA_002313205.1 Laupala kohalensis
TATATATATATATATATATATATATATATATATATATATACATACAGTAAATCCGCCACTACCCTTGTTCGGTATGGATGGGATGGTCCCTTGCTTGTTTCCAGTAGTAACTTAGTTTATTATCCCTAACGAGATAATACGCAGTTTTGCAACTGCTTTTTTCATGATAAAGTTTACTTATTTATTTATCGCGGGAAATCTTTCAGTATTGAGACGTCCGAAACCCAGGAATAGCTTGTAATCCGCAGTAAATTTGTCGTGAAAGAAGTTAAGAGAGCCAGGGTAATTATTGGCGGCTTTTTAACGATTGTTGTTTTTTGTGATTTGTTTACTGTAATTTTCCTTTCCATATCCTATATTAAATTCAGAAAATCTAATAAACACCATGTGTTCCTTTTTTGTGATTTTTTACTATCCGCATGCGACTTACGTTAATTATGTGTATAGAAAGTCAATAAATTAATAAAAGAAAATCAAAACAAATAGATTTCCATGTAAAATTATTAAAAAGTGGAATCTATTTGAGTGGACTTTTAATGCATGATAATTTCATGTTACGTTGTTACAGGGAGACTATTGACTCCTACACCCGTTGTTCAACGCGCACTATCTGATATGTTGTACATTATTTTTGATTGCGGCAAATGTGATCCCACTGTGAAAGGGTTTGAAAAAAAAGTAAGTATTGTTTGTTTGTTTTTTGTTCATTGATTTTAGCAAATTTAGAATGAAATTCTGATCAATTGAAATAATTCGACAAAATGGAACGAAGGGGGTTCACTTTATATTCCATCATCTCATTTTGCTAGGAAGGGGTTTGGGATATTGGGTATTAGAAGTATTGAAAAGGGAAACCACAGATGAAAATGAGGCCAGCGTTCTCCTACTCAGCAATGGATGACGGCTCAGCTGTGAGATCCGGGATCATGTGCCTAGGTAGTTCTGCCGACCAATAAGTAAATCTTTTTTGTAGAAATAGATTCAATAATGCACGCTATACGCTTTGATATAACGATAAAATAAATGTTCTCCTCTGAGAAAAAATTCAGTTTCGAAAATAAACTACTTTCCGAATCTCGGAAATGGATTAATTTCTTAAACGAGTTAAAATGATATAGTTTAACATGATTAAGAATGAAACGAATATTTGAAAACAAAATGGCTCCCTAATGAGACACCAATTGTAACTTAATTAATAAAAGATCATTTGAATTTGCGTTTTAATTTAAATACTTGAGCTACCAACTTTATGCAGGTAAAGTAGACACGTAACAGTAAATGATTGTCACTTACCTGGCGTACTCAGCGGAGCGATGACTGATACCATTAATGGACCTCTAATTAACTCTAATAATTACTTGCGATTACATATTACTGACAAGGTCGTGGGAATCGGACAATTTATATCGTGTCCCACATTAATTCTTCTCGAAGAAAATACACAATTGTTCATGAAAATTTCGTATACTTAACATTTAACAAAATACATTGACATTACCAATACAATTCACTGCCCAATAACACTTCCACAAAAATAAAACATGGCATGCAATTTACACCAAAATACATGAATATTAAAACTAAACAATCACTGATTTACAAGGTAAATCCTCTTCATTTTATAAATTATAATCATGTGCTTAATAACACAAAAATTAGTTGAAGGCACGTCCAAGTACACTTGTCATTCATAGAATCCTTCTCTCGTTACAAGTAGCTCTCCCTCAAGTAGCATCTTGCCCCACCCCTTCTACGACGTGGGGATGAGGTGACAAGACTCCGCCCTCCGACATACGTCATAATTTTTGTATCCGATAGTAGTCTGCGATAATCCCTCACTAGGTCTCACATGATATCTTACTAATGGTTGCTGACCTCCGGAGTTGCACATTACTTGACCAATTGTCGGTCACCCTCTTGTCATGCAATGTTTGGTCCTTTCAGTTTTCATCTTTGTCTCATGACCATGTCCGTTCCGTGTCTTCTATATTGGTATCAAAGAACCACTCGTTCTCGAACAGTCTATATTCCCTTCTCCTTCGGGAGAACCTAAACCCTCGGGAACACACTTTCTTTGTTGTCCATTGCGTCCCGTGCAACTTCAGACAAACCCCAGACGGTGTTGAAAACATTAAGCAGGGCACTTTCCCTTCCTTAGTTTACAAAAAGGTCCGTGGCCATCTGCTCCCCTTTGTTAAAGCATAAACACAACAATTTAATTTATCATGCTTTGATAATGTTGCTAAAGCACCACAATTACCAAGTAAAGCATAAACCTAGCGAGACACCAACTTTCTCTTTTTGCTGTCCCCCCTGTGTACCTTCTCATCCCTCCTTTGCTACGCAGTATTTTTCTAAGTAACGCTATTAACAAATAATTATTCCACTGAAGCTACCATTAAATTATGAAAAAGTTTAATCAGTTAATTGTTACAATAGTAATGTTTAAACATATAGACATCTCTTAAATTGCTGTGAATCTCACCTCCAGGAAACAGACTAATTATGTTATGATGAATGAAATTGGGAGACGGGGTCGAGATTCGAACTCGGGACCCACAGCTTAACACGCTTACCAACTGCGCCACCAAGTAACAGAAGCAAAAGTTAAGTTTTTGTTGCGTAGGTGTTATTTAACAGAGGCCGTTAATTGCCCTCTGTACCTTAGTCAAATAGTTGAAATTCGTCTTTTGCAATAACATCCTCAAAAATTAAAAACAGTACAGTGCTAGATTTACAGAAAATAGATATTTTGAGATGAAAATGCGACGTAACGATTTAAAAATACACTCGTTTACTTTTTATTCGAAAATACGTATATTAAGGATTTCAATTGTTTACTTTACTCACAATTACTCTATGCACATTTTTTTCTTTATATACCCTCTTAATTCATACAATAGAATATTGCAATGACTCGAAATTTGAGAAAATAATGTATGAATGAAAGATACATCATACTAAAAATATAATCAGATAATTAAAGAGATAGGAAATACAAATTGAGAATATTAAAACGAAAGTAAATAGAGTAACGCAGAAACACACTTAAAATTAAGCAGATAAAAATTTGTAGTGATTGTTTGATTTCAAAAACACGATGTCCTATAGAAGCTGGATTTTATTTTCAATTGGCTACTCGCCGGAAATAAGACTAGCCCTCGATGCTGATAATCTTTATTGCGATTCCATATACTTTGGCATAAATGTCCTGTAGCCAATATAAACAAACATGAAGCCTTCTCCACAAGACATTGAACACCAATACTTTTCTTTTTAGAACTTTTTTGAGCTCTAGTATTGGAAAAGTTTCTTACAGCCTACAAGTGGACAGTGGTTTTTCAAAATAAAAGCTGTATCAAAACTCAGTGACTAAACACAAAAACAAACATTCAAATTTTATAAAAATTTATAAACAAGCACAAAGGCATTTCAGTACACATAATAATGATTTGTTGCATTTTGCATAAACAGTTGAGCGTCATGCACAAAAATATTCTTTACATTCACTTAAGAACTTGCTGTCCACATATTCAGGGACCATTCTCAAAAACACATTGCCGACATTTTTCTGTATAAACATAATCCTTCGCGACTGGACGCAGTTCACAATGCAACGTGGGTTCGCTTCGCACAACCAACAACCGCAGCTCACGTTGAATAATGTCAGCCGCCGGCCAGTACCGCGGCGTTGTAGCAACGTTAGGCAGTGGCACCAACTGCCGAGAGGCAATTTTGGCGGGTTCCACCAAATATACTGATGACGTAAATTGTCAGAATTAATTTTCTGTGGCATTAAAAGTAAATGATATAGCATTACAGTACTTTTATTCTGTTAAATCACAATATGTTAAGTAATATTTTTCTTCACATTTCTGCTGTAACTATGAAGCAGAAATTCCTGGTGTAAAAATTGAATTTATTGAAACCTATTTCTTTTTCACAGCCATACTCAAAAGGATCAAGTTGGAGTTCAGTTGCAGACTCAGATTATTACAGAGATCCTAATTATTATGCAGGAGGTTACTTCATAATAAATCTTACTCCTGATACAGAATACATGATCAGAGCTCAATTAGGCAAAAGTTATAGCATTGCTGCATTTGGAAAAACATGTGACACAAGTAAGCAAATTTTCGGATGAGTTAATGTACAAATTTTAAGGTAACCTGGTGTATCAGGATGGTCGTGATTGAATACTTCCACGTCTTTGTATTAGTAAATTGGGTATATAACACTATAATTTCCACTGAACATTAATTGTTAAATATATTATATTTGTTGTGATGGAGAACGAGGTGGGTTAACACAACATTTACAATTTTGTCCATAGCTTTCCTTTGAGAGCTAAGACCGTGACGTTTGTATCATAAGAGAGCGTATTTCATGCTCTCTTTAGTTTAAATTTGAAAACAACGTAAACTAGTTAAACAAAACATCACCTGTATAAACCCTCCTATTGACAAGTTAAAGATCCCCTTCTCAGGCCAGTTGACACGGGTAAATTGATGTTTTTGTTACTAAAAGGCGATTTGAAGAAACATTTTTGTTCATTATATTATAATATATAATTATAATAGTTCCTACTAGTGTGAGATCCATCGACAATAACTACCATATACAGTTCTACACATAACAATTCTCAAACATAACTTATATACTAAGAAGTCTCAAGGAATCAGTTTTGAAATAGAACTTCAAATTATGTAGTTACATAAAACATTAATTGGCACGCTTTGGGGAACGAAATAATATCTCATCTTCGGAAAGTATAAAATAAATGTCTTCAAATGTTTCACTCTTTTTTACAACCTTTTTACACACTTATAAGACAGGGACCACCCCACATCCCGGGAACACAGGTGCTTTTGCCAAAACAATGAATAAGAAGAATAAATGAAGCTAGTCAAATAAAAAATATACTCCATTAATGAGGTAGAAATATATGATTGGATATTAAAAATTTCTTAATTGTCTAGTTATTGTCATAGTTTACAAGGAAAGATTACACTGAATTATTTTATACTCAAAATGCACCAGTATTCAACCATGTAACGTAAGAGCAATTCTATTTCATTAGAGTATAGGACAATTTCAATAAATACAACAAATAAGATACTTCACAACATATTTTACTCTTGCTTCTTCGAGTCTCTCCTCCGCGCGAACTTCAATTGTTTCCATATTGTTGATCTCGGATGAGCAATGCATACTCCAGAAGGAAAAGAAGATGACATGTCATCAAAATCCGGGCCCTGCTAATGAAATTAAGAAAAAAAAAACAATTTCGCCGAGAAACCTATTAATGTTTACATGACCCGTGAAAGATATAAACCAAAATATTTATTTCAAAATACAATTTTTTAAATTAGTAAATATACCGGAGGTTACTATAATCAGTAAATATACCACAGGTTAGGTCAGCAAAAGGAAATATTGAAGAAAGACCAGTCTGATTTGCAGTATTTTCACCAATACAAGATAATTAATTGAAAGCCTATATATTAATGCATATTAATTCATAGCAGTGATCATTTATTGTAATTGTATAATTAAAAATTAGCACATGTGAGCAAACTATTTCCCTATTACTGTAATGGTATATATTATTTAATTCTGTAACAGAATTTAAATGAAAGGGTTCTTTAAATTTGCGCGGCTGAGTTACCAATTTCAACTTATGAAATATATTTACGTCTGTGATACCAACTTTACCAGAATAAAACATACACATAATACCTTGGGTCACCTAACCTTACGTACTCAGTTGCTCGATAATTGATGATCTTTATGGGGTTCTAATTGAAAAATATAATTACTCAACATGTTAGGATATTACTGACGAGGTCGTGGAGGATCAGCCGTCTTTTATTGTGACACACCCATGCACACAAATCCTTAGCAAAGAAAACACACACTTGCTCAAGATAACTGGTATAATTACTATTTTCAACAAAGATACATCAAAACAGGCAAAACTTGCAAATTACACAAAACATACTCGTACATTATTATTGCTATCAAAACTATCACTGGGTTACAAGACAAATCATTTCTCAAACGTATGCATGACGTATTTGAACATGCTTAATAACCAAGCATTGTCATTATCCGAAGACTAGTCCAGTTACATTCGTGACATAGCAGAATTTTCTTCAATTACACGGAGTTTAATTGTAGATTAGGTTGCATGTGTCGGAGCCAAAAGTTTCTCACATGATACCACATTCATGTCGACACAAGATAACACAATCACTCGTAAAAACCGTCATGGACATATTACATAGTTCATACCACTATATTGGAAACCACTAAGAAATGTGACTCGCTACCAGGTGTAGTGAGGTCGTTCTCCAATCAGGATGCTGTTCCAATTACCGTTGGAGTCGTTCGAAATTCTCAGCAGCAGTCGTTCAATCTCGCAAACCTTGACCAAATTCCGTCTATCTCCGAAATTATCGATCGCGTATTGATCCCGGGGACCGCGTATCGTTGATTGTTCCAATGGTCGATAAATTGATTGTTCTCGATCCGATACTAATCGATCACGGTCCTCACTTACTACGACATCAACTACCGCGTCTAAATATTGACATCGAAATATTTAATTTGACATCGATGATCAAAATATTCAGTCATTGATCACTGATGAAGCTGATGATGACAATTGTCGAAATGACAATGTCAGAACTGTCGACTGCGAGTGTCTCTGTCGGAGACTGGAAATTCCGAAACTCGAAATCTCAATCGTGAACCTTAAAATGTAACTGTCCGAAAAATCTCAATCGTCAATCTTTCAATCTCACACCAGCTCCTCCTAAATTAATACCCTTCCCCACCCCTCTACAATATGAAGCGATTAGGCCACGCCACCAACATACGTCATATTTCCTATTACCCAATCAAAATCCACTATAAACTCCTCTCACGTGATCCCTTTTCATTTGCCGTGGTCTCGTAGTCACATATTCGTTTGACTAATTGTGATCCTTCCCATGGTCAGGCGACGTCTGTGCTGCTCTCGACTTTTTGTTACTGTATCTGTTTAATCTTTCTCGTCGGGGCGTCGGAACAGCCTGTGAAACTTAAGCAGGTACGATATTCCCCCTTCCCTCATCGGACTGGGACTGACGGGGCTCTCCAATACGCACTTACTCTTTCCATCGTGCTCGACACAGGCAAAACTAGACAAATAGCAGACGGAATCAATGATACTCTACAAAGCTGTAAGATCTTCTCCAGCTCGTAGCCTCAAATGATTTGCAGCCCCTGCCTTCTTTGGTTATAATCTAACGTAAAACAGACGCCCCCTTTACTTATTTGGGTGATATCAATTCGCGCACCCTCGTTTATTCTCCACGCCGCAGTACTCTTCGGAGTAGCGCTGTTAACAAATCATTTTTCATCTGAAATGATGGTTAAATTAATGGATTGTTCAAATAAATTTCCTGTTTGTTACAATACTGACTATATTGTTCTTTTAAATACATCAGACTTAATTGTTCTTTTAAATAGTCAGTAACGAAAAAGATAAATGTATTTTTGTTAAAAGAAGGAGTGGCTGTTTGAACTTTAGAATATATTCTTTATTCGTCACTATTTTTGTGTCATCACTAAGCACTGCTGGGAAAGTAATCATCCAAAGGACAGGGTAAATGTAAGAATTTTAAATAAAAAATATTTTTATTTTAAACATTACATTTAATAAACCCAAACCAAACTGTTTCAATTTAAGTAAAATGTATATAACTGCATATTGTAATCATGTTTATTCATGCCTCGTTTATTGTGTAAATTACATACATTATGTTCCGACGGTACAGAACGAGGTAAGAAGATCCTCCAATTACAGATAAAACAGCTATAAAGAAGTAAAATATCAAAATTATTGACAAAATTAGATCTACTGATACATTTTAAATAATTTATATCATAGCTATTGTACATAATTTAAGAGAAAATTGCGGTACATTTGGGTGTATACTCGTATGAGGTTTCGAAAGACAAAAAAAAGTGAAGATGGATAAGATGGGAGTTGAAATATAGAAGTGCCAACAAAATAATTTAATAATAATGAAATTGAAACTAGCAAAATAAACCATTAAAATAAGAAATTCAAATAATACAAAACTGAGTGTTCGATGAAGTCTGGATGAGGTGCAGCGACGAAATGATGCCAAGATTCTCCAATGTCTCGTGGTTCAGCCTAGACGGCTAGTGCGTTGAAGTTCAGTTGATATGGAAGGTCCGGCTCCACACTGTAGTGAATGGATTACGGTCGAAAGCATGGCTTCTGATGAGCACGCGAGAATACTTGACCATAACATCGTCTCGTGGGCAGCCTAGCAGAGGAAAACGAGATCTGCGTAGTGTCTCGTCGAGGACGATTTGGAGAAGTCGTCAGCTTGAGAGCGACATGAGAAGTGGGCGAGCGAGTGAAATAGAAAGACGCCGTCAGCTAGTCGGAAGCATGTTCGTAGGGGCGACGGTCCGCGCACCAGCACGAGACGTCACAGGTCGATCACTGCAGATATCGATCGTCCATCTTGGTCGATTGAACGTCAGGCTATTTGAAGTTGTTCTGGCGAGGGAACATAGAATAAAATTCCTGTGCATTTCTAGATGATTCAAAGTTCGTTCATAAATACAATGTTCATTCTCCCTTTTTTAACTCAAAGGTGTGATTTTTTAATATATCATATATTTCAGTAAAATATCCACAGAAGCTCAACTGTCGAGGTGTCACTCATTAACATAAAAGAGCGTAGAGTCCATTGACTATGACACTTGTCATATGTTGCTTCTTGTAAACAAAGTCGCAAAAGCTATTACATCATTATTTAACTATTAAAATAGTATGCTAATATACGGACTGCTAAGCTTCGGCCCTCAACCCCAAGATTATTCGGAGGTTCAAAACCCCTCCAAGATTTTTTGTGCGCACGCCACTGATTTTGCACATCTTTTTCATGAAGCTGATGTCAAACTTCTGAAGTTCAACACATGACAACTCGAAACAAGTTAAAACGTACTGCTAATACAAATGAGTTGGTGAGAATCAGAGTGGTGTAATGTGAATCATGTTTCCTTAATTTGAGATTTTTTTAAGGGTCTATTAGAATCTCAATAAAAATCCCATTACTTTGTAAAACAAAAGGAAGTGACTATTTATGTACTGAAATTATTACTCTTTTTTAACAAGTAAGCTTTATAAAACATTAAGAAAAAAATTACTAAGAGCTTAAATGACCTACACCACGATCAACCCCAATAGAACTATGAATTAAATAAAATGAATGACTTATGGATTGGAAATAATTCATCCCAACTTCATTCAGGATTCTAGTATTCGTCCATAAGGTCCTAATTCTATAATTATTTATTTATTTTAATCCAGGATTGCTAATCTTTTTCTTCTTTTTTTGAATTCGTCACATTTCTTGCAAGTGTCGTTTTTTGTAGATGTAACAGTGCAGATTGTATTTTGTGTTGAAATGACATCTACAGAAATTACAAGTAAATTCTGCTTTTCCTCACACTTTTCCACATATAAGGAATATATATATTTCTAATATTTAGATAATCAGACCTTCGGTGTCCATTGTGCTTCTTCGTTTAGAGAGTTTGATAGGAGGGAAATGGCTGGATATGTTTGCAGACATATTCTATATCCTTCTCTGGAATTTTCCTAGAAGGACAATCTGTTCCGTTTCTCTAAGGTCTTCTCTAAGTAATAATTTATCTAAGCAAATGTTTTTCAAAACTTGTGTAACTCGATCATCTGACACATAAAATGTTTTAAGTGTTTTTGCATACTACTACTGAAATATCTCGATGTGACTTCAAGTAATATTTATTTGCCCCTTCTTCTTTTTCGTCTCTTCCTTTTACCTTTCAGCGTCGGGTTAGCCATTTCAAATATCCCTTCTTATCTGCAGCCTTGTGCTGAACCTCTTGCACCGTTGCTCCTCTATTTCAACTTATCTCTTCAATACTCTGATCCCATGTTCCTCAAGGTCTGCCCACTGCTCTTTTCCCCTCTAGCCTTGCATTCCATATTGCCTTGTTTTTTTCTGTGGCTTTCCATTCTTGTCACGTGACCAAACCATTTTAAACTATTTTCTTCCATCGTCTGTACTAATGGATTTTGCTTAAGCTCTTCTCTTTCTGTGTTTCTTATACAATCCGCTATTTTGCGAAGAAATTTCATTTTTGCTGCCGTTAGTCTGCTTTCCATTTTTCTATTTATAGGTAAGCTTTCTGTAGCATAAGTTAATGATTTCTCATAGAACGCGTTGAATATTTGTAGTTTTGGTTTGTTTCCTATTCTCATGTTCAGTACATTATTGTTTATTTGGTAGTACATTTTATTGGACTTTTCAATTCTATTATTTATTTCGGCATCTTGCCTGTCATCCTCTGAGATCACTGTACCTAGATATTCATCTGTCGCTACTTGTTCTAATATCCTTCCCTCACAGTAAACATTGATTTCTTTTCTGTCCCTACCTATGTGCATAACTTTATTTTTGTTGGTGTTAATCTTCATTACTCTATCCTGTAATGCACTTCCCCATTCCTGTATTGCTACCTTCATCTCCTCTTCATTACCAGTGATTAAAACTACATCATCCGCATACACCAAGAACTGTATCCAAACCGGTTGCATCCTCCAATTTCCAACTTTATATTTCATAGTTCTCCTTTTTGTTTGTTTTATGATTTGGTCCATGAAAATTATAAATAGTAGTGGGTTTAAAGAATCTCCCTGTTTAATTCCCCTTTCCATTCTAAATTGGCCACTCTTCTGTCCATCTGATCTAACCTGTCTGTATACATCTTTGTACATACATTTTATAACTCTAATGAGTTTCTTTGGCACTGGTATCTTTTCTAAAGCTTTCCATAGTTCCTTTTTTGGAACCATGTCAAAGGCTGATTTGAGGTTTATGTATGCAATATACATATCCTTTCCTCTACTTAGAGCTTTATCTATGAGTGTTCTGATTATGTGGATATGGTCTTGGGTCTGTCTAAATGGTCGGAATGTGGCTTGTTCTTCCTCAAATTCCTGTTCAACAAATCATCTTAGTTTGTTTTCAATTATTCTGGAGAATACATTGCTCACACAAGAAGCCAGAGATATGACTCTGTAGTTTTCACGTCTCAATTTGCTATCTTTTTTATGTGACTTCAAGTAGTATTTATTTGCCCCACCCTTTAAAATTTCACCCTCTTTACGTGACTTCTATGTTTAATATCATTTCTTTGTAAAAGGTAAAATACTTATGTTTGCGGATTAATACAATCAATTCCCAGGAATATTGAGAGCTGCATTGTCACTCTTTGGTTCTACTTTTTCATGACGCACCATTGTAAAGTTACAGTGGACATCTGAGAACGTTTTCTTCGCAGTTGTGAGGCCATTTATTTTCATATGTCTCTCTCTAGAATTCCTCAGATTTATAGCAATGCTTCTTTTACGGCATTCAGGTTTCCTAAGCCTCTTTCTAGTTTTAACTTTAACTTGCGGATCGAGGAAACCGTTATATTAACTGGCGTACAAGAAAGTAATCTATTACTTCTTATCATAAGGTTAAGTCTTTTTTTCAAAAGCAGTTAGACTGTCATAGGTGTTGTAGTCTGGATCACTGGAAAGTTATGACCGATTAGTTTACCACTTAGGCCTACTCATTTTTAAAGTTATTTAATGACACCTGGATTTATAAGCATAACTTTTCACAATGAACACAAATGTCTTTTATAAAAATAAAGCCCTGTTTTTACTAAAAAACATTGTCAATTCATAAACATAGGCATAACATCAAAATATCAGTAGAAGTATGTTTCTGATTTTTCTGTTCTAAAAACAAGATTACATCTGTATCAAATCTATTTACCGTGACAGAATGTCGAATATTAAGGATTTTGCACCACCATGAGTATGTAATAATCCAATTTATAGCACTAAAACCACACACTGATCACTTAGCAACACACGTTTGCATCAACATAAATTCATCCTGTGACTTTCACCACTCTCATTCTAAACATCTTGGTAGTTTTCTTTAGGATGAGAATGATGTGCGGCTCGCAGCCGCCACCGAGTGTACCACTGACTTCAAATCACTCTCAAACTAAACAGAATTGTACATAACGATGCTCAATATTGACTTAACTCAATTTTCTTTATTTTTGTGACTTACACCACTCTGATTCTCACCAGCTATAATGTATTATATGACATATGATTGTCTGAAATTGGTCGATGTCATACTTCTTCCTCTTTTATAACGTTCCGCGCAATTATGAGCATACCAGCACATGATCGTGATGATTATCACACGACTACTGCTTCCAAGTTTTAAATAAAAAATGTCAACTGGACTAGCATACTCTCCCCCATTCACTTTTCTCACTTTTTTTTGAAGTCAAGCTAAGTTGAAACGAACTGAAACTGTAAAAAATGGTCCCATCATACAGAATTCTTCTTGTATTCTTGTGGAAGAATTCCCATGACACAGGTTGCGCGCTGTCAGCAAAAGTCGGAACTTCTCAAGACATTTGAAAAACTAGCACCCTGCCTCGAGTAGCAGTCGCGTAGACTATTTTGAACACCACAGCGAAGGTATTAGTCCCGTCCCTCCCTTTAAAAATAAACTAACTTACCTAAACTACTCATTCGAAGTTAAGGACTTTTCACCCTATTTTAAGAGGAGTTTAAAACGCACAAAAATTACTAAATGACAATTATAAAAAACGATTATGATCCTCCTACCTCCCGTGAACGTTTTGACTATTGCAAAAATGTCCAATTGTTCAGTTCTGGAGAGTGTAATATATCTAAGGCATTTATCCGAGAATTTAATAAGACAATGTCTTACATAATGTCAAATGTAGACAGTAATTTTTACTCTTTTAGAAGCAAGCAAGATTTTTCTATAGATCGCGTGTACAGTCCATTTGAAGTTTTATCTTGTATCGTATGCGGATTAACTCATTTTGGTCTGGAAAACTAGCTATTTTCCAATCAAAGGGCATCGGTAAATCGTTTAAAATGATTACATTATTTACCATCAAGGATTGGGACACCGTTTGCCTCTTAGATGTACTTTGGAGTACCGAAAAAAATCATTTGACCAAAGATTCTACAAATAACTGAAGTAGTTTTGAGCATAACTCTGCATAAGTTTAAGGCATTTTTGGTTCTCTTGGGTGAAAAGTATATTTTTTAAAGGATGACGTGGTATTAGAAGACTTCCACGTTAACATGATTTGTGGACCGGGTGAATAAGGGACGAGAATTAAAACAGGCTTCAATCTTGCATAATAAGATACTCAATTCTAAAAAAGATACTAGAATTACCTCAAACGATATTTTAATGATTTGATAACTCCTTCAACTAAATTATTTGTATAAGGGTTACATGAACAACAAAACAAAACGCTGAGAGTTGTTGTCATTTAAAATTGATTCAATCTCGTCATAATTGCCCTTTAATGAAGATTAAAATTTCTGCAATGATTGTACTGGAATTTACAAAGGTTCTAGTATTGTCAGATACAATCGTTTTGAGAAACCCTAATTGTTCTGAAAACCGTGTTAAACGAGCAATGATTTGCTTTTTTGTGCTCCGATTCAACTAAATCCATGCTTTTGGAAAGATGACAAACGAAAATTTATGCATACAAGTAGTCCCTCACAACACCTCTTGATCGGGACAACCATTTGCGAGTATTTGACGCTCCTGTGAAATCCACAGAAACATGAGGAAAAGATGAGGACCTGAGTAACTGATAAATCACCTACTAATAATTGATTGTATTACTTTTAAATTTAATGTAGATTAAACAGCGATTTGTTAAGGTTGCAATTGAGATGGACAAATGGTTATCGTACGTTAATATTATAGGATGACAGAAATTCACATGACAGAAATTGTTACCTTCCACTCTCGTTAGACCTTGACCATCAACAAAAGAAAATAAACCAACAACCGTATAAGAAGACAATCATAAAGATTGTAATAACCTAAACGTTGGCGAGCTCTAAAGCCTCTCTCCCCAAAAAACAGGACAGTCAAGAGGTGCAGCGCTCGTGAGGGGAGCTGACAGCTGACTGGTGAGGAGGGAGAGAGGTAAGCGGCCTATCTAAATATGCAAGGTTGAGAGGGAGCCAATTACAGAAGATAAGGTCGATTCCATGCCAACAGTCGTCTTCACTCCAGATGACTGGCGAAGGAAGCAGTCAGCAGCGGACACCCATCATGAGTTAAGGAATCGCTGGTCGACCTTCTGCGTGGTCAGTTCCCAAAACGAACGGGAGAGGCAATGCGTTCAGCGGCAGTCTCTAAGCGCATAGGGACCTGCATTCCTGCTGACTCGCCACCTTTCAAGTGACGTCTGATTCTCCTTGTCTATCGGAAACGTGGCTCGTCGCCAACATTATAGTGCAAAGGGTATGAATGATAGGAGGCACATAGTCTACCATGGGGTTAATTCTATAACTCATAAGTTACTTTCTCAAATATACACAACAATCATTCAAAGAGATACAATGTATTTAACGAATACAATGATTTCAAATATTTTCCATCGTATATCAGTACAAAGCTGGGTTTTATCATTGCTGGGTCATTACCTTCAGAGGTTGTCGGAGACTCTTCTAGTTATTTCACTACGCATGAAGAAACTAATTCGAGTAAGTCCTTCGATGAGCAGTTAAAATTATTTTGGGCACTCCAAAGCATTAACCACAGTAATGAAAAACCATCTGTCGATCCAGTAGAATTGCATTATTATATTACAAACACTATTACATTGACTGATTAGTGTTTTCAGTTATCATTACCGTTCAGTAAGGAAACAAATTTACTAGGAAAATCATATGATTTGACAAAGAAGGAATAATTGATGTTGGAAAGAAGATTTGCCATCGATCAACGTTTTCAGGATTATATAGCCTTCATTCATGAATTTAGGAGGAGAAACAAGTGTAGCAAAACAGATATTTGAACAATATTGTTATTTTGTTCCTCATTTCGCTGTAAAATACAAATTCTTCCACTACACCTCTAAGGGTTGTTTTTTGATGCATCTGCACCTATACCTCCTCTGGGTTTGAGATTAATGGTCTTTTAATGGTGGGTTTGTAGATTCAGAGGAATTTAATGGATATATTGCTGGAATTTAGAGTGCACTTGTACGATTCAGTTCTGATGTGCAAAAATGTGTAGACAGGTGAACATAAATAGACACGTAAACATTTGATACAATGTAATATAGCTCATTAAATTCTCGGTTAAAATCCATAAATATATTACACTTCCCAGGACTGAATAATTAGACATTTCTGCAATAGTCTAAACTTTCTCTGAATGTAGTAGAACTTCCGAGTGAAATATGGGTTTTAGGAATTTCATTTTACTTTAAAACTCCCCTAAAATTGGGTGAGTAAAGACAATCAATATCCCTGAACGTCGAGTCCGCAGTTCATATAAATTAGTTTATCTCTAAGGCAGTGTAAAAATCTTCAATTTTCTTTAATTAAGCTTAACTTCTTCTATGTAGGTTAGCATGTGAAGATATCTTCAACCTTCGAAAGACCATATAAAAGTTACACTTTTTAGTTCAACTATTGTTCATTCGAGTTTTCAAATCGCACAAAGCTCAGTTCATCACCTCATTCAATGAAATGCAACGGTACATTGGTCGATGCATTTTTATTGTTTTTCTACATATTTTATTTTTTAATTCAATTTATTGTTTCTGAATGAAATTCAGACATGCATCTGTCGATCAAAATACGATACATATTATTCCAATATTATTTCCTCTGGGTTCAAAATTATTGTTTGTTCAACAATTTGCAATCCTGAAATCAAATTTGTTTCTACATTCAAACTACGCCCTCTGAGCTGAGATAAATTAAACACGCGTCAATACAAGTACTTCGTGTCTTGACGAAGCGGAGGTACTGTTGGCCAAGAGTTCAACTGTGGATTTTACTTAACTCTCTAAATTTGTTTTGCCGGCGCCAGGTTGTTTCGAAAATGAAGTTCCACGCTGTACATGTGGATTAGGCGAGAGCCACCTGTGAACAGGCCCCGGTACCTTGCACCTTAACATAACCCATGTGTAATGCAACCTACTTGATACTGGCGCTTAAAATATTTCAGTTTCTGCGTAGCAGCTTGTCGTGAGTGTAATAGCAGGAACAAACGTGTTTTATTTTGCCGGAAGTGAAGTTCCCACTATTACTAACAGAGCGCGCTACCTGTAACTTACTGCAAACATCGGAGTAGCGGATTTCAAACAAAACAGTAGACACTCGTGTGCTGCTCGTGTGAAATGAGCGATGGTGCTGTGACCAGGATGAAATAGGTTGTGAAGTGTCTTAATGTCGTATTAATAAAAATTGTCGAATTGTGACATATTTAATTATTATTATATTACTGGATATTTGTGGATCTTATATTGCAAATTAAACACAGTTTCCATCTAAACAATGGAAAAATGACCTGACACTGAAGCATTTTTTACATCCAATCATATCTTTTTACCTCAACATTGAAATATATTTTTACATGACTTCTTTTATTAATTCTTTCTGGTTCATTGTTTGGCAGAGAAGTAGCAGTGTCGAGTGCGTAGGTACTTGCTATATCCCAATGTGTGAAGTGGTTGCTGTCATGTTTTTATACATCATTAATAGCATCTTTGGGAGCTTTGACGCGAATAGAAAGTCCTATGACACCTGTCTATAGTGAGCTGCTGAAATGATATCTTGTACCCAGTAGCGTACCTAAACGTGACAGTAGGTCTTCCCGGACCCAATCCTGTAAGAGGTCTCAAAATAAGAAACCTATGTCGTACAAGTACGTAAATTTGAACTGATAACACTGAAACATTTTTATACCAATAAAAACATTAATCGCTCAGTTTATTATTAATTATACCTCAAATTTCTTTGTGTGTGTGTGCTTGTGTGACTTGAATATGGGGACTTCAAAAATACTCCCATCACGGGACTTATTATGCAAAGGTTTCTTTTCAGTTTATAATTCACCTAATCCTGAACGCTATAAATCTTGAATAGTATATATTATTGCTCCTTCTATTCTGAACTCATACATGTTACATGGTGTTTACAGATGTTCCGCCAGTTGACAAACTCCACGTGGAAAAAGCAGCTGCAGCGTGGTTTGATGTCAGATGGAACGAACCAAATGAAAAATGTAATGCAAAATATTACTACAAGTTCAAATACATCAGCCCTGACAGTGTGATGTACACAAATACCTTATATGCAAACAATATAACGCGGTTCAACATGTATTGGAGGAATGATTCTCCTGGTCCACGATGGACTTGGGCCAGTTTCCATCCGTGTCCGGAGTATCCAGACGAAGTTTGTTTGTTTATAGGAGAGCATGTGAGACCTAAAAGTACATATTACATCAGTGTAAGTTGAGAAGAATTTTACATCAACAAAAAAACTTAAATAATTAAATATAATGATATATTTTTCATCTATATTTGATCATTTTGCATACTCGTCCATTTAAACTACTTTTTGCATTGGAACTTAAACGCCCTGCTACGAACACTTTGTTTCAAAACTCAAAGTGTTATTTTCTCAATAAATATAGAATATGGGAATATATTTACTTCAAAAATTGCATGACGGTGAAGAAATGGATGAAAATGAGGCAAGTAAAGTTAGTTATGATAGAATGGTTACTTCAGACGCTTATCAAATTATAAATTATTCATCCTTTTATGAAGTATTTATGAAAATGCATTTAAAAAATATGAATGTTTATAAAAATATTCACACAAAAAGTATAAATGTTATAACAAGTTAAAGGGTAAGAAGATACATGAATGAAAAAGCATTTTTAACATACATTATCAAAATATGAATCTCGCAATTAAAACCTTTTAGACAAATCAAAATTTAAAAAAACTGATATAAACATCATAATTTAAAGTCAAAATGATTTACCAAATTACGGAATGAGTTTTAAAATATTATCTAAAAAGAGTAGTGGTACTTACTTTCTTCACCAACACTGCCACATTTGTTTTCTTCGAGACTCTACCTTTTTTTCCAATTTGGGCTTGGCATTCTACAGGAATCTTTCCGGTGGGATTTTATCTTATTGTAAGGTAGCACCTTGCATTATTTAATATCACTGCATATTTTCTTAAAACTTCACAAAGAAGTTACAAACTAAAATTAAACGTTCCTAATTTTAAAAGTAAATTTTTTCCCCATGAATATTGTGGCAGAACGGGGTTGAAAGATTAATAATAATGAATATTTAAATGTAAATGCCTCGGCTAGCTCTTCTCAGGGTTCCACAATATTTAAAAGGGGTACGATTTCTATCCGAAGGAAAAGGACCATGCAATAGTTCCACTTAAGGAAAACGCAAGACAAATAATAAAGCTATTTTAATTGCTAAAATATCCCTTGATTAAATAAATTTCCCCCAAAAGACACAAATACAAATCTTCATTTCGCAGTCACTCTAATGCAAAAATGACATTATCACTACCCAAAACACAAACAGAAATTCCCCCAAAAGACACAAAAAACAAATGGTTCTTATTCAACCATCACCTTTATGACGAAGTGACCTTATCACTACCAAAACACAAACAGAAATTCCCCCAAAAGACACAAAAACAAATTGATATCATTTAACAATCACTGAATTTAAAATCTAATCTTCTTTAGTTTAATTAACAATAAATCTCTGTCTCTTAACAAAAACAAACCACTGACTTTACTCAATGGCAGGATTCACTTCAGACTACAGTCTGTCTGGGCACTAAGTTATTCTAAAGTTTGTACAATTATTACGTAATCCAGGCCATGACGCGCAAGCGCAAATACGGTATTGGTTTATACAATCACCAACAGACGTACCATACCTCTCAGGATAACAATTACCGCCGCTAAGTAGGGTCCTCCCGGAGATCAGCCCCTCAACAGTCTGTGAGCCGTTAGCTTTTCGCTAAAGGCCTCCAATGGACACGTCAGCAGCGTCAACTTCTATGCGAAAACTTTGATGTTAGGAAGCTATCACCTGAGCTCCTCCAAAGAAACTCGACGATCTGCGAGGTGTGAATTGTGAGCAGTGAGCTGCACGAACTACGATGTGAGGAAGCTACCACCTGAGCTCCTCTAAAGAAACTCGACGATCTGCGAGATGTGAATCGTGAGCTGTGAGCTGCACGAACTACGATGTGAGGAAGCTACCACCTGAGCTCCTCTAAAGAAACTCGACGATCTGCGAGATGTGAATCGTGAGCTGTGAGCTGCACGAACTGCGATGTGCGGAAGCTACCACCTGAGCTCCTACAAAGAAACTCGTACGATCTGCGAGATGTGAATTGTAAGTTGTGAGCTCCACGAACTACGATGTGAGGAAACTACCTCCTGATCTCCTCCGAAACTTGTATGTGAGGACGAAAAATCTATGTGAGGAAGCTACCTCCTGATCGCTGCCGAAAAAAATCTGTATAAGCTGAACACATCTGATCGCAGTTGAAAAATCTATGTGAGGAAACTACCTCCTGATCTCCTCCGAAACTTGTATGTGAGAGCGAAATTTGGTTTGTGCTGCCTTAAATGGGCTCCATCCCTTCTTTCTCCCAAAAATTTTCAAAATTTTGAATGTCACGTGGCCGAAAACTCCCAATACCGAAATGATTTCCCCTTCTTACGCCTTGATTCTCATTGGAACGTTTAAAGGGCTTTCTAGAATATTCTCAACGACGTTTTAATTTTCAACGCTTTTTCCAGCAATTTCCTACATGTTTTTACCCCGCGCCCATCTGGCGTTCTGAGGTTGGGTGGGACCTCCTCCCCCATCCTCTTGCTAGCTTCCGATTTCTAAACCTAATAATTTTTTTCATGACGCGAAAGGAGCCGCCGACCCTAGAGCCGCGCTCTGGGTGTGGTCGCCAACCCTCAGATTCGCCTCCCAACCGTCGTTCGTTTAAATTTCTTCTCTGTAAACGTCAAAATTCCGCAACATGAATGATTAAATTTGTAATTAATTAGTAAATTATTCAAATCTCACAATATGTAAGTGTCCCAATGTCCATAAATATGTAAAATTTCAGTTTCTCAGAGCTACATAGACCGGTAAAAGTAGATCAAAAAAGGGCGTCAGTAAAAGTAGATCAAGAAAAGGGTTGATGGAATAAATTCGGACAAAACTGTAAATCGTTTTAATACTTTCGTGTGGTCCAAATAACATTGAACATGAGTTTACACGACCTCCGGAGGTGTGCATAACATTTGACAGCCAATGAAAACAAAATTTTCTGATTTTAGCTTAAAGAAAGATTGGCAAAGAAAAAATGTCATAAAACTCCTTTTTGAATATAGGTCTCTAGAAGACTCTAAAATTGAGTAATTTAAGTAATTTGGCGTTTATTGGATTTAGTATTTAATGCACTACAACTTTTACGCTTTTTTTTATTGTAGCAGTCATTGCGAAGTTTGAGAGGGTTGAAAATTATTATTACAACTTTTTCCGCTATGTTGCTAAAAAGGTGCTTTTTGATCGGTCATTGCAGGCAAAACACAACCTAATTTAATGTATGAGGAATCCATTTGGCATAATTTAATGTTCTTTCTTTAGGAAGGGTAAATGTTTCTGTGAGATGGTTTGTTCCCGAGATATAAGCTACAATCAGAAAATTTTGTTTCCTTTGGCTGCCAAAAGTTATGCACACCTCCTGAGGTGGTGTAAACTGAGATTCCATGTAATTGGGACAAATTGAAAGTATTAAAACGATTTACAGGTTTGTCCGAATTTCTTCCCTCAATAAACCTATTTTTACTAGTCTAAGAGCAGTTAGTGTGATTTTTATATAAAGAATTGACGTCATCGTGCACAAGAGACCAACAAGTGCGCATCTATCAGTTCCCCCTCCGTCTCTTCAGCGTTCAGTTATCTCCCATTCCTCGCAATACTAGTCATTCTAAAAAAATACCTGTTTGCCCGCCTTTAAAAATACGTGAGGCGTATAGTGAGAAAATTTTATCAAAATTAGTGCAAAATGGTGGATTTTAAAGGTGTTTGAAATTTATTACAACTCGTATTAGTTGTGTTTTGGTATTTATAACTTATAACTTTCACTGCAATTTTTGTTAATTTCATGTCGACAAATAAATTTTATATAGGTATAATAGTGGACCATCTTCGTAAAAAATCAACCTTTTTAAAGGTATCATTCATTATATTTTTTAATGACGAAATTACACATTTTTTTTTGTCTGCAACATTAGTGTCTTCATAATAAATCGTGATTGTACGTATGACATAAAATATGATGAGAAAATTCGATCTTATCTTCAAATAAAATTATGATATTTTGAGATTGAACGTAGCCTCGAACTTTTCTTTAAAATCTTGTATGAAAACAATGCTCAATATTTAACATCCAACTTCCAATATCTCTCATCGTCAAGACTTCATCAAAATTATCAGCTCGTCATTCCCAAATACAGATCAATACACTATAACACACATTTTACTGTAAATGTCATACAAGAATGAAATGGTATACCACTCGAAATTGCGAGCTGAACATCCCTGAATACATTTAATTCTAAATTGAGATCTCACCTTGTCTAAACAAACTCAAATGTAACGTTTCCTGGAAAGAAATCTCACAATGATTAATGTTTATTTTTGGAAATAAGAGTTCGTATAATATATAAGATAGTATACGTATACCTTTGTTGTTTGAAATGTTATTTAATCCAGGGGCGTATACAGACTAATATTTTAAGAGGGGGTCATAGCAATAGAATATAATCTTGGGCATAGGACATTCCAGAAAACACCACAAACTCATACAATTTTTAAAAATTTTGAAGCAAATTGTAAGTTTAGGTCATCTAAGTATTAATTAAGATGGGGTTCGGTACAGAACTCCCCACTTTCGAGATTATTTTAATTTGTTTGTGTGATAGGGGAAAGTAATAATGTTTCGAGGTTAACACGATTCCGGCCCCTTAGTTCTCTAGAATACTTACCAGACTGTGGTCGCACTACTAGTTATATAAGATCGCACCATTGGAATTGTGGACGTACACTTTAATTCTTGTTGGGACATTCCTGTGTGTCTACAGCGACATCTCGGGACCAGAGTATGATCTCGAGAGCACCCACCAGGTTTGTCTCGTGTCGGAGACTGCCGACTCAGTCAGTCACCCTACCCACCCGGGCTGGGTTGGATTATGGGCTACAGGAACCTACCAGTATGCGAACTGGTAGACGGGGATACGTGTAGCTGTCATATCCCTACTGCTTTATGCACAGGCAGTAGCCGAGCAGCGATCCTGCTCACCGATCGGAAGTGAACGCCAAGCCAATGGAATTCGGAGCTTCCTTCCCGTGCCACGAGTGGGGAAACCAATACCCGGCAGAAACCAACATATTTAAGGGGCATCAAGTTGTTCATAACCTTAGGGCTCAATGCCCCTACCCTGCCTACTCGGTTTATAGTGCTGAGTGACACCCGAGATCAAGATCGTGACTTGATCTCTACCACTTCGTGAAATCCCCAGAATCCGATCCGTTACTCGTATGGTACCGAGATTGATGAGGCTTGTCCGTTCGTCCAGTGGTCCACCGAACGGATGCTAACTTAATCCGGGTGGGCTCAATTAAGAGTCTACCCTTCAGACACTTAGCTGTGCTCGAGGGCAAGTCCTCTCCCCGTGTGTCGGAATCCAGAAGCCTTTCTGGATCCCAAGCAGATGACGGGTAACTGCTCGAGACGCAACTAGTTTGTCTCTTCCACCTGTCCGAGACATCCGTTCCATTTGTCCAGGGTATCTAGGATCTGGGCGGGGTACGTGTCCCGGTAGTAGTACACTCAAGGTGGTGGAACACAGTGCCTTCAGAAAGGTTACCCTCTCTACGGCGAGTCCGTCGAGGCCCTTTAAGGGGTTCTCTGCTCGTTGTTAAGCAGGTTACCCCGTCAGCCTGGGTTTCCCCAAAGAGTAATGACCGATGTCCCTTGCGGGAGCATCTCCCCCCTCCTCCCTCGGATCGATCCGTTACCCGTGTAGTCACAGAATTGGGTACGGCACCCGAGAGGCACCCCAACCGGCCGGGGGTCGAACCGGCTGGTAGAAGGGAAAGTGATAGATGCAAAACGTTTATTCACCTTTTTAAGATACAGAAACATTTAATTGTTCAAGGACAATAACAAAATTACTGGTGAAATACGACTGGGACTGTTCCTCTCACTTGAACCGAAAATTTGAATGCATCTTGAGGCATTGACTTTGGCCGAGTGGGTCAAAATTCATTGAAATAAAAATGTTCAAAAATTGCCTTAACATGAAAAACAGAAATTTTACCTTTTTGCAATTTTACTTCAAACATGCTACATAAATTTTCTAGAAAAGATTATAAGACTAAAAAATCCTATTTCTCATAACAATAACACTAAGAACCTGAAAAATGATCCATGAATATTGAAGAATGGATTTTAAATTAAAACATCATGAAAATGAATTAAACACATACAAGAAATAAAACGAACAGTTTGGACCTATTAAAGGTAGATATTTGTAATAAAAATTCTAGGCGCCTCTTTTCCCTCTCAGCAAATCTACGAATAATGCCTTCTGTGAGCTGTGGAATTTGGTGGTGAACTGACAAGAGAGCGAGACCAGTTAGTATTTCTTCGCCAACATTAGCTCGAAGCCACGTTTTCAGGCGACGGAGGATAGAAAAAAAGCGCTCCGCGGTAATAATTCTGACGAATTGAAGCAAAAATTCGTAGAAGTTTGTGGATAGTGGGATATAGGTCAATGCTCCAGTTTCAGAAGTTACCAAAACAATTTTTCAGTTCTTCACTACCCGCTTCAACTTTTCAAACCACAGTAAAAACTCTCGCTTTACAGTTGTAACAGTAAGAAATGTCCTGTTGTTCGTGGTAAGTATTTACGATAACCGTACAGCGGTTTCATCTTTTGATTTGATTTTAATTCTTGGCAAAATTACTCGAAGATTAAATAAATTCGTAACTTCCCGATAAAGCCTCCCGTTCAATAATGACGTCTAAAAGTGATATATAAACAGATTTTCCGAAGTATTCGTCACAAGACTCAGCAGGATGAGTCTTTTTTGTTGGTTTGGAGGGAAAGAAGTCGTATCTTTAAATTAACATTTAAATTTTAAGTTATTTCCCCAATTTTATAATACAGGTCACAAAATATAGATTCAACGTTTTCTCGCTTTTCTTAGAGTAAGCTGATAGTGTCTATTATATCAGTGCCTTTTATAAAAAATTCATTTGTTTGAAGGAGTCGACTAGTTACTCTTAGAATACCTCTAAGACTTAGGATAGCTTTCATAAGAGAAATGACGTCTTCCTGTACTGCCAAGTAGAAATTTCTGCAAGGGCGTTGTGAATCCAAATAATCGATTGTCCTTGGAACTGAATGAACTTGATGCCCCTCGTGCCTCTCGACCCAGCGGGTTTCGCAAATACCCTTGTACGGAAGCACCCATTTTCTTTTTTTCAACATCAACTCTTTTTGGAGAGGCGTTAGCAAAAGATTCTACTTTCTTCAGTTCCACATGTGTTTCTACATGAGGTTACTTTTTAGGAGTTTGCCACAGAATTACTCAAAACGTGATTGTTGCAGGGACCATCGTGTATGGAAATTTTCTCTAATACTTGAACGACTCCTTTTGTTTCAGATGCCATTACTGAACGAACGTCAACTCTTAAATCTTAAATTTAAATCAAAATTCTTGACGATATCCTCAACAGTATGGCCTAAAGCAACTCAACAATGGTCAAGCGACGCTCTTCTCCGTTTTAAAATATTCCTCTCGAATCATGTCGTAGGCATTAACAAATACAGTGAAATCTTCCCTCAGGTCATATATCTGAAGGTATCGTAAATAAACACTTAATTGACAAATTTTAGAAATGTCTGTCGTCTCGTCAAATATAATGAAAAAAATTATTATATTACTTATTTTCACTAGTCTCGGCCTCGCACAGGAAATATAAGCTAATACTACTAAGAAATTTGGAGTGCTCCCCACTCAACTTGCCAGTAACAATTCATAACACAAACTCATGGCATCCTACATAACACTAAAAATTTAAGAAAGAAGGAAATAAAACAATTCAAAAACGAAATAATAATATAGGCCTATTATAATTATTAAACAAGTTGACATATTTCTGAGATCAATCGGTTGCAAAATATTTATCATCACAGTACATGGTATCTTAAAATTCATAACAACATATTCAAGTATTGATTGCATAAATTATCTTTTAAATTAAACTCTTTGTAATAGCCTTATTGGCAGATCCAAAAAGCGCCCTTTTTTTCGTAATGAATTTTCGTTGTATATCGAAAACTGTGCGAGGTACAGGAATGCAGTTTAGCTATCTGTACGCAGAATTAACTGACCAATCAAAATGCTTCTATGGATAGTTTCAAAATTTTGAATATTAAGAAACCGGAAGTGGAGCGCGATGTGTAAATGATGTCGGAATGAGCTGTCCAGAAATAGGCTTCTATTCAAAGTCAAATCTCAGGTAAGGTTTCGATGCATCAATTTGTATCGCGGGAACAAAATTCTTAACATACAAACATTCAACATTGTACATCATCGCCAAAATTTCAAAATTACTCTCCTGGAGCCAATTCGGAAAGATGCGAGGAGATCTCAAAACTTTTTTTTTCGACCGATTACATTACTTTCCTTACATACTCTGTAATAGGAAAGTAAAAATAGATAATGCTAACATCAATACACGTTCAATACTGTGAAACTTTAGGACGCTTAATAGAAAAGTAAAATAAAGTGAATAAAAATATTTGGGGTGTAAATTCCACATCAAAATTTTATTGTCAAAAAGCAGGTTTACTGCGTATGATCACGTTGGGGATAATAAATGAAGTTATTCTATCACTACTTGACACAAAGCTTGCCATGAGATCGTCTATTCGTAGGACATGGCAAGCCGAATGGGAAAATTGCGCCTTCAAGCTGAGGAAGGTAAAAGACTCCGTTAATACCTGCGTAATGTCGGCCATAGCGTTCCTAATTAATCGCGCAGATTCCACAATGCTGAATTATTTTCACAAAACGCTACACTTTCCAAACGGTGACTTTCATATAAATACTTTACGATACTTAATAGAAATACTTCGAGTAGTCCGCTGCCATCACTGGCTTTACATCCGGAAAAACTACTAGAACTGGGTAAACATTTAATATAACATGAATACAACTCGGTATGTTTACAGCAAACACCCAGACATCACAGAATTCAAGATGTACACTCTTACACAGTTCCCAAGTTCTGTCACTCAATTTGACCGTCAAGCTTTGACCACTCGCACTCAGCAACTCCTGATTTCTCTCTTTCCACTCACACATTCAACTGTCCTCCTACTCGATAGAACTCGTCATTGTTCTCCGAAAATGTATTCGTAAGTGTCCAATGAGAAATAAGTCACTACAACTATCTTCTTTCTTCACATTGTCAATCCCAACAATGTCTCCCCAACAATATCACCTCATCTGGACCATCTTATGAAATGCACACATCTTAACGAGGCAGACCATTACCAAAATCTCACTTCTCTAATAAATTTGACTTCCTTCAAGAATATGGCATTTGGTCAAGTATCTGATCTTTATTTGTATGTCATGATCGTAGCGTATTTACCTGGTTCCAAGGTCTCGCTGCCACCACCTCTTACTCAGAGGAAATAAAATTCTGTTTCAAGAAAACAATTACTATTTACTTGAAATAATAAAACAAAGACTAGTTATACAAACATATAGAACTGATTATACATTGGTGAATAGTTAATTATCTCAAGTCTCTTGGGAAAGACACACTTCCCAGCGACACGTGATGTGTCCTCTACCCCCTTCCTACATCTCACGTAGTAGGGAGCCGAACCACTCGCGAACGCTGTCTTCGGATCTTTTATCGGTTGGGGATGGGGACGCTTCTTGGTGTCGCCGCCTCCGTTGCCCGGTCCCCTGGCCATGCATGCGGAGGGGTTCCCGCCCTCACAGGTGTTCACATCTGGTTCACATAGTTCAAAACATTGCGTCGCTCACAATGACGCCTTCGAGACGTTCCCGAGTCTTATCCGCCCCTCAAGTTCAGTTTATTGACTGACGCTTTGATGAACAGGTCCCTCACCTCCGCCGTCCAGTTTTCTACATTCCTTGAACCTTTTCGTCGCTTACAAATGCGTATTCAGTTTCCGGGCTTCCCCACCCTCCTAAGGACAGTTTATCCATTGACGCTTTGCTTGGCAGGCCATCACCTACGTTGCGCAGATGTTTCCCTTCGCTTTTTCACAATAGCGCATTTTTTAGTTCCGGGTCTCCAAACCCTCCAAGGGTAATCCATTAAAAGAGCCTTCGCTGGGCACTGTCACGGTCCCGTTAGTTTCTTCCCCCACACTTGTGCATGATGTTACAATGACTTAAATCCATAAATGGATCGGGGCTCTTCCCACAGGTTCTCGAGAGGATTAGGATTTACATCCTTCTTTCTTTTTCTTTGAATTTATATCTTCTTTCTTTAAATTTACATCTTTCTTTGTTTTCATTTTTTATAATGTTTTAAGCAACTGTTGTCTGCCTTCTTATTGTTTGGATATATGATATTTCAGGACGGTTTTTAGTGAGAATGGTCGAGTCATTCGGCGAGTCTCGTACACGGGGTGAGTCATGCTGGCTCAACCTAGTGCGTAACAGCATTTTCCCCATCTGTATAAAAATGTTAGGACTCTAATGACCTCGATGTCGGCGAGCCGTAAAGCCCCTTCCAAAAAAAACTACTTTATTACTTCTAATTTATCACTACCAAAACACATTACATTGTACGATGAGGAGAAAAATTACAAATAGTTTTTTCAGCGATTACTTCAAATAACTTGAAATCATAATGCTCATATATTCGCAATCCTTGGTATACGTAAAAGCACGAATATGTGGACAATACCACGAACAGGTCACTCGCGAATATTCGCCTATGCTCGGCTTCCTTAGATGCGTCTCAAAAGACCGACACGCTGCGGGAAAGGGGTAGCACCGGCATTCGTAATGCGACGAAGCTTCCCATCCACACTATTCGCTATTCGACGAGCGGTTGCTCGGGATTCGTCGAATGACGAATGTGTGGACGAACGCCTTAAGATAGTACTTTGAATCTCTTCCTTACAACAATCTATTAGTTCATATTGAGTGTGCTTGATAGTGTATGAAGCATTTGAAGTGTTTGAGCAGGATGTTGTCACCTGCTACATTTAATTGCCGCCATTGTTCACTATGTTGTCTTTTTCATCCCTATTTAGAAGCCTATCGGCGTTATTTTCATACCTGTGACCTATTAAAGGAATATTTTGCCTCCCACATAAAATAATTGTTTTTATAATAGAATCTAGCGTTGCTTATTTTCCTCCATTTGTCCCATGCACCGGGAATTATTTTTATTTGCTATTTCTAATAAAGGGCTGTGATATGTCATGAGTAACTTCTTTCCGGCATCTACAGCATAGTTAGGGCATTGGTTTTTTCTCATGTACTATCAAATCACCCTCTTACCCTAGAATGCTGTCAAACTTTCTCAATAGTACTTACACAAGTCTTCTCAAAAGCGTTCTTTTGATAACCGCATCCAGAACCAGTGCTACAAAGATCACAATATTTGCAAAATAGTCCTTGGTCTTTATGTGAAAGAACAAGCCAGTGAAGTGTTTGCAAGTAAGGGTATACTTCTTGGTAGGTTTTCCTTTTTACAAGCTTCTAACTTCGCCAGTTAGATAGTATGTTTGAACCAAATTTTGCAACTGAATTTTAAACCAGTTCCTCCCAACTCATCGAGTTGAAATTGGACACACACATACATACATATATATATATATATATATATATATATATATATATATATATATATATATATATATATATATATATACTCGATGGTAACTTTAATATGTCTAATAAAAATATATATAGCAGGAAATGTACGAATTGTAAAGAAAATATATACTTCGGCAAATACTCACCAACAAATCTCTGTCCTACGAAATTAATTGCCAGCTACTCTAATAAACATTTCACGAGACAAGCTTTTTGAAGACAAATAATTCAATATAAAATATTAAATCATTTTCAGCGATAAAGGTAGAAAGTAGAATTATTTTGATTAGGATCTACTAACATGAAGTATGAACGAAGCTATTAACATTTGGCATTTGCATTTCATAGCGCCATGTACTAAACTGAATAAAATAAGTTTAGGTTTTTATTAAAGAAATGCAGATGTCAAAAGTTAATAGCTTGTTTTTAAATAGGATTTTTATTTCGTCACTTCATTGTAGGCGTATTGGTAATTTGTTGGAGGAATCCATGGTTTTTCAAGTAACACCACTTTGCAATAATCGCATCCCAATATAAAATCCTAAGTCACTAGACAAGTGACTTTGACTTTGGGAACTTGCTTGATTTGTGTTCTGTAGATGTCCACAGACATTTCCAGAGGCGAAGATAACACACTCACTAATAACATATGTTTCCATGGTTTTTAAGTCACGAGACAAGTTACTCTGACTTTGAGAACGTGATTGATTTGAGACACATCACAGAATCCTCACAGATGGTCGCAGAAGAGGAGTTAAACTCGCATTATTTACACTTGTTTTAGTTGTTTTTGCGTCAAAAACTCATAAATTCTGTGCTTCTTCATCTTAAACTAATCCCAGTCACAAATTACTAAAATAAAACGATGCAGTAAGTCTCTTCTCTAACTGAAAACACACTTTGCTTTGTTTAGAATTCAGATTATCAATATAGCAATGCCATTTGAGGTTGTTCTGAATATGAAGTCCTAAAAATTTCGTTATCTTGATTGTTTTTATTTGGGATCCGTTTATCAAAAGGAGGAAAATATTTTGTTACACTTTTTGAAAAATGATGTTTTAAAGTTGAGACGATTTGAATGAAATCAATACGAGAGGTAAGATATAATTTTTGGTGCATCGACATGTTTACATGATAGATTTTTGTCATCAGCAAAGAGAACCATGTTGCAATCGAACGTGGGGGTGACATTTCGTTCACGTACAAGAAAAAGAGGATAGGGAGTTCAGGAAAACTACCTTGAGGAACTCTGCAAGTCGCTTTGTTGTTTCTGAAAGTTAATATTGACATACTATATTTTCAACATGGGAAATTTCAACTTGCTGATACCTATCTTTCAAGTAAGAAGTTAGCAATTGATGTGCCAATTCACGAATGCCGTATGAATACATTTTTGAGAGAAGGATTTCGTGGTCGATTACATCGAATGCTTTCGATAAATCAAGAAAAATACCTTGAGGATTATCTCCACGGTCAAGAAAATTGGGAACATCATTTATAAAAGAAAATATGGCGCAGTTAGTTGAAAGGTATTTCCTAAAACCGTGCTGATTGTTTGAGAGAATGTTATTATGATATAAAAAGTCTAGAGTCGCTTATAGAAGAGTTTTTCCACGGTTTTTTTTGAGAATATGGCGACAAGAATATAAGTTGACAGTTTCCAACATGTTTATTTTCAACATTACTTACATAACAGGAAACACTTTATGACAAGGAGCTATTGAAAATGTAAGTGGACTTAATACAACGGGAGAGGAAGATTACTATAAATTCAGATAAATCATCTATTCCTGCTGAAAATTTATTTTTTAATGAACAGGTTACACTCATAACTTCACTAGCGTTAGACTCAGAAGTGAAGTGAATGCGGTACGTGTGTGGATGTATTTGGTAAACATTTTGAGTTACTGAATTCGATATTTTGCCTATTTTTGAGACATAAGAATGAAACAAATTTGCGATGTCCTTTGGATTTGATACGATTTTGCCATCGTCTGGTAGATAAATGTTTTCTTGGAGTTTTTCTGTAGGGGATGTGTAATTTTTTACAATATTCCACATGGTTTTGGTCCGGTTGTTCGATTCTATTATGTCTGTCATTTTCCATCACTTTAGCTACACAGACCACTTTTCTAATATTGGATTTATATTTACGAAAAAATTATGAAATTCAGCTGGTTGGTCATTGTTTTGAAAGATAATATGAACGGTGTTGGTATTTGGAAGAAATTCTGATTCCTTGCGTAAGCCATCTATTATGATTGTTTACTTTAACTATCTTGCGTTTTATAGGAAAGCTAGAGTTTTAATACTTCAAGAATATTGAAAAAAATACATTGAATTTGTCGTTGGTGTTTTCACAATTATACATGTCATCTTACGTTTCCTGATGAAAAAAATGTTTTAATGGATTTTTTCATTCAACTGTTTAGAATGTTTTTAGAGGATTTTAGGTGGTGTTAATTTATCTTGAATAGTCAGTATTTGGGCAGTGGTCGCTACATTCCGCGTTAAGTACTTAAGAAGTATACGAGAGTCGATTGTTGCCAATTATCTGGTCTAGCAATGTTAGTGTACCTTAACAAATTTTTGTTCCTATTCCCTCCTATTTTGTCCGTGGAATTCTGAGACATTACGTATATCAAACATCAATGCACGAAAAAATTGTTCTTTTACTAGTGTTTATTTTGATTTCCCAATGCGGACGTTTGGACTTGGATCCCTTTCAAACAAATCCGATTCAAATACATTTTACTGAGATAAAATCCTTATTCCTTGAGAGAGGGTTCTGGTCTCGTTTTTTTTTTAGTTAGTTGGTGCGCCCGTGAATATCTCTTACATAGACGGTAATATATTATCACATATAAATATCGTAACAGTTTTTTAACACGCAGCGAATAAATATAAATTTAAAAACTTTAACATTTTTTATTAACAGAATGTAGTTTGATACATCAATATTACTTCAGATGTCAATTTTTTCGCACAACTTTACGAAAAAATCTTATACTTGCTCGAGATCATCAAATTATGGCTCCATGTCAAATAATGCAGTGAACTACATTTACAATTTTTTCATGACTACACAAAACAATCATTAATAATGCGTGATTCGTGATTGTATTCTTAAAAATAAGGTTAGTATAAAAATAATTAACACACTATTTCTTATTTCAAGGTCAAACCAACACGATTTGGAACTGCTGATTGGGAAGAAGATGGATATTTCATAAACATCACTGCTCACTCCAATGAAGATTGGGATGCATTTCCTCCATCGTTTTGTCCCAAGGCAGGTGATACTGTGCCTTTATGGGTCATTATACTGTTTGTGATACTAATACTCATCGTCATTGTCGTCATCATTGTCGTCGCTGAAATGCTCAGGTAATCATTTTCTGTAGAATCCTCTACAGTGTGAAATTTACGTATTAATGTATGGATGGTGCTCATCATGTAAATGGAAATAATTTTGTAATAGATTTAAACAATACTATTCATTGTATGTTTTACAAATTTTATTATATAATGGTGAGTATTCTGCTTCTAAACGTAACTATTTTTGTTCTTATCTTAGGAGTGAGCTGAAAGTTTCAATCCGCCTCTGCCTTAAGAGTCCTTGATCGGAATTAATGGAATGGTCCTTTGCTGTTTCCGGAGTGTAGCACAGTTCATTGTCCTCCACGTGGTCGTACAGTTTCTTTCTGCTTTTTTTGACAATAAGTTCATTTACCTACAGTGGTGGTACATATTTAGGTAAACTGAATGCTAGATCGTCGATCGTATTTTAGAGAAAAGTACCATTCATTTTAAATATTGCGGTTCGTACGAACATATTAAGTTTACTAGTACGATCCTCCACACACGGGTCGTTTGGCTTTTAGCACGACTGTGAAAGCGGCAAGTGTAAACAGTGCGACGTTAGCAGAAACCATCCGCACCATTTTTCTCTCCATCGCGTCCCGTCCCGTCCCGTCAAATTATCCACTTATATCCCTCTTAGTACTCGTTTGCGAGTAATAACCTGGAAGGAGCGAAACTTCATTCATATTAATAAGAGGTGAAACATTGGCCAGAGTTATCAATTATTAAGGCACAAAGATTCTCTATTCTGTGACTTACCAGATTAAAGCATTTTCGGCCGCGAAGCGGCCGTCCTCAGTGCATAAGTAGCAGAGGTCCTCAGTGCATAAGTGCATCATAGATAATACCATTATTGAAATTTTATCATCTCCAGACATAAAAAAGGGATTAGAGAAGCTAATGTTCGCCGTTTCAATGAATACTCGAAAACAAAATCCGTTTAATTCTTTTTAACTATCACGCTCAGCTCAAAGTCGTGTGCGGACGACTTAACAATTTTCTCTCTGCATTGAGGAAAGTGTCAGTCAGGACAACGCACATTTCCACTCCTTTTCACCCAATAAAGAGTGAAATATCGAAAACTCCAGAAACCAGGTTTTAATCAAAGGTGGGCAAAATTAACCGGAAATTTAATTTCGTTAAACGTTCCCCCGTTGCTAGAAAAAACCAACTTCGTTATACGTTCAAGCGTTGGTTTGTTGAAATTTAACTGTCAATGTTAATTTTTAAATGTTAAGGCCCAATTTCACCAAGTTCGTTTAATGTCTTAAACGAGATTTTCTGTGCAGTAAATCGTGATTATCAAAATGCGCGTTCCACCATCTTCGATTTACGAGAAAATCGCGATTAACGCTTAAACGTTCGGGGACCCTTCGATTACCAGCGCAAATCGCGATTTTCTTCAGAACTGCGAGAAATATGGCGTCCATTTTGTTTGTTTGCTCGTAGCTCGGTTTATAGGTTATGTTCAGTGGCACGAGGGAGGCCCGCTGCTGCCTATGGTGTCCTTAGGTGGCGGTAGTGAGCAACATGATGCGTTTTCCTCCCGTCATTTGTCTTCAAATTACCCATAATGCACTATAAAACTACTACCAACCCAGAGATTCTTCAGAAACATTGAGCAACTTAATCGACGATTAGTTTTGCTTGGTGAAACGCATAAAATGTAATCGCGATTCCATTTACCTAATCACGTTTAAGGAAATCGCGATTATTCTACATTTGGTGAAATTGGGCCTAAATCAGTCAAATAATCAAGGATTACATAGTCAAACGCATAAATGCACTGTACATAATATTATTACGTGCGATATAGTATAGATAAGTTAGGGAGGGTAAATACAGATACAAGTAATATTAATTGTATTTCCTGTTTCTTATTGTGTCGTAGCAAAAGTATATGTTCCTCGTGCAAGATCATCTTGTACATATAAGGTGCATGTTACCTGAGAGGGATATGAGCATTGTTAAAATTTTCAACTGAGAGGGATAAAGGTATTCCCGCAATGTAACTCTGGAATAACTTTTCAACAGTTCACATTACTGTATTCTTTCGCATTTTGGAATTTTGGAAGCTTAAGTTATGCCTGCATCCTCCTGCGTGCTCACAAGCTCTTGTTTTTACAATCAAACACATCTTATGATATAAACGTTAGTCGATTCGTCCAACGCGAGATAATACTAACTGAAGAATGCTGACAACTATTTTCCTTTAAATTGCAAAAAAGTGAAATATATTCCGATTCAATGTAGTATATTTTCGAAAGTTTGATATCTAATTCTGTTAAACTTATTAATCAAACAGTACCTTTACGAATTAAATATAACACATTATCAACTGATTATATTACGATTGTATGCATTATCTCGGTAGCCGCATCCTTATCCGGGCTTTCTCCGGTTTTCCTTCGACTTCAGGCGGATTTATGTACCTGCTAATCTCGAATGGGAATGTCATTTATACATTTATTATTATTATTCATTTTCTCGGAGATATGCATCCGGTACATAATGAGTGAGGGGCCATTACGGAATACATCTCTCCGTGCTAATCTTTTATGTTTAACACAGTGAGCACTATTCTACAAGTTTCTAAAATAACTGATTTCTGAGTTTTAATGATCATTTCAGTTGAGTTAGTCCTATTTTTTCAAGGTATTTTCTAAGATTCTTATTTACTAAACCATTTGCTGTAATAACTATAGGAATGATATCTATGGAATTAAGTCTATATTTCTTTGTACTCTATAGCCAGAGGTGTGTATTTGGATGTTTTTTTCTGATTCAGCTTTATTAATGTTGTGGTCTGCTGGGTGAGTGACATAAATGAAAAATGCATATTTTTCTTGTAAGTCATGGAGGAGGATGTCGGGTTAGTTGGCAGTAATTGTTTTGTCAGTTTGAATAGGGATGTCGTAGTACAATCCGTATCTCTCGTTCTACATGGTAGGAGGAGGACGGTAGTCGTAATAAATAAATATAAATAAATTTATTGTCAAAAAACAGTACAAACTGCGTATGACCACGTGGAGGGGGAAAAAAACTAATTTACTCTCCGGAAGCAAGCAACGGACCATCCCATCAATTCCAATCAAGGGCCCTAAGGCAGAGGCGGATTCAAAAAATTCAGCAAAAATTCCTAAATAAGATAAAAAGTTAGCTGCGAGTTATAATACTAATAGAATGTCAATATGTTTGTAATTTTAAGCAAAAAATTACATGTAAGTTATTATCGAACTATAGATTATTCTGAGTATAGTGCTTAAAAATTGAAATAACACTAAATTCACGATTTATTGTTACAATAGACCCGCCCCTAGACAAAGCCTAGAGAACCTGTATGATAAATCCGCCTCTACCCGAAGGAAAACCGGAGAAAAACCCGGGCCAGGATGGGGCTACAGAATTTATGTACACAAACGTGCCAATGTTGAGTACACATAAAACTAAATTAATATGAGCCATAAGACAACACAATCATGCAAGAAAATAGTTTTTGAAATTGTTATAAGTTGTTTAAAAAGTACTACAGCAATGGCGTGATAAAGCACAAGACGAATTTAACTTTTGTTAAAATCAATAAATTCTTTTACAGTGTAGAAGCACTGGTGCAGGAGGTAGTTTTTAACCGCGGATTTGAAGATATTCAATTTCATAATATCTTTTATATTCTTGGGCAGGGAATTATATAGAACGATTCCCGAATGGTATGGTCCCTTTTGGCAAAGAGTGGTTGACACTCTAGGGCGATGAATATTACTACTATTGCGTGTATAGTGTTCGTGAACGAGACTGTTTCGTATAAAGCAAGGGTGGTGCTTCAGTAATTCGGTCTTAACAAACACGACCGTTTCATAAATATAAATGCAGGGAAGTGTTAAGATATTTAATTCCTTGAATAAAGGTTTACAAGAGTTTCGGGGGTGAGATTTACAAATTATCCGAACTATCCTCTTCTGAATTCTGAAAGTTTGAATACTCTGACCGGAATTACCCCAGAAGGTAATGCCGTAACGTAAATGGGAGTAAACGTTTGCAAAATATACGCAACGGGAAATACGTGGACTAACTGCGTTAACTAAGATTCGGAATGCGTAACACAATTTGCTTAATTGGGAATTAAGATTGTCAATGTGACAATTCCATTTGAGGTTGTCTTGAATATGGAGACCTAAGAATTTTGTATTTGTAACAGTTTTTAATTGTGTTCCGTTTAAAGAAAGAGAAACCTGGGGTAAAGATTTTGTGATACTATTGTGAAATGACATAGACACTGTTTTGTCAGTGTTTACAATGAGACGATTTGCATGGAACCAAGTCGAAAGGTTAGACAAAACTTTTTGAGCATTGGCGTGTTTACATAGTAAATTAGTGTCATCAGCAAAAAGAACCATTTTGCAATCTGATGTGGATGATGACATGTCGTTCACATACAATAAAAAGAGTATAGGGCCGAGAATTGATCCTTGGGGTACTCCGCAAGTAAGTGGCTTTGTTTCTGAAAGACAACGCTCAAGTATTTTATTTTTAGTATAGGATATTTCTACTTGTTGATATCTATCTTTTAAATAAGAAGTTAGCCATTGATGTGGAAGTCCACGAATGCCTAAAGAATGCAATTTGGTAAGGAGAATTCCGTGATCGATGACATCGAATGCTTTGGATAAGTCAAGAAAAACACCCTGAGGATTTTCTCCACTGTCTAGAGATGTGGTAACATCGTTTAAGAAGGAAAATATGGCGCTTGTAGTGGAAAAGGATTTCCTAAAACCGTGTTGATCGTCAGAGAGAATGTTATATTTTGATAAAAAATCTAGAAGACGCTTATAGAACAATTTTTCTAGGATTTTTGAGAAAGTGGGTAGTAGAGATATTGGTCGGTAATTTCCAATATTAAGTTTGTTTCCTTTCTTGTGTAAAGGTTTCACTTTAGCTCTCTTAAATATATTGGGAAACACCCCTTCCGATAAAGAACTATTAAAAATATTTACGAGTGGATTTAATATAGCGTGGGACGAAGATTTAACAATAAACTCAGGTATATCATCTATGCCTCGTGAAAATTTGTTTTTTAAGGAGCTGATGATTCCCATGACTTCACTGGCGTTAGTTTCGGAAGTGAACATAGAATTGGGTATGTGGGTGGTAATAATTGGAGGACATTGATTTGGATATATTGAGTTCGTTATTTTACCAACTTCTGAGAAGTGAGAATTAAACAAACTTGCGATGTCCTGAGGATTTGACACGATCTTGCCATCGTTTAGTAAAGAAACATTTTCTTCGCGATTTTCAGAAGTTGACGTGTAATTGTTAACAATATTCCACATGGCTTTCATCCGGTTGTTCGATTTTAGTATATGCCTGTCGTTTTCCATAACTTTAGCTGCATAGACTACTTTTCGGAGAATAGTCTTATATTTACGAAAATAATTATGGAATTCGGGTGGCTGGTTATAGCGTTTTGAAAGATAATATAAACGGCGTTTGTTTTTTGAAGAAATTCTTATCCCTAGGGTGATCCATCTATTGTATTTTTTTGTGTTAATTAACTTGCGTTTTATGGGAAAACTAGAGTTGTAATGTTTTAGGAATGTTGAGATAAATACATTGAATTTGTCGTCGGTGTTTTGGCAATTGTAAACATCTTTCCATGTTTCTTCACGCAAATAATTTACGAATATGGATTTATTTATGTCATTAAACTCTCTTGTAAATTTGTAAAGGATTTTAAGCGGTTTTAGTGTATTATTAATAGTCAATACTTGAGCAAGGTGATCACTGTATCCGGCGATAAACACTTCAGAGAGATACGAGATTCCATTGTTGACTATAATTTGATCTAGCAATGTTTGAGATGAGCCGGAGAGGCGAGTGGGGTCATTTATCGTAGTAATAAGGTTGAAGGAGTCGATAAGATTCTTGAATCGATTAACTGGTGAATGTGCAGAGTCGGATGTACTCAAGAAATCGATATTGAAATCACCACATATAACGATAGATTTAGTAGATTTATGTGCGATATGTTCTAAAACATTTTCGAAGTTCCGAAAAAATATGTCAAGATCTGATTGAGGAGGTCTATAAATACACAAAACAACAATACCGGTGTCGGTCAGTTCAACTGCAGAAATTTCGAACACACTATCTACGCAGAAGTTCTCGTAGCCTGTCAGTGGAGAAGATAAAATATCATTACGAACGTAGATACACGTACCTCCGTGGGGATTTTTGCCTTTAAAATTTTGCCGACAGTAAGAACTTGCTAAATAATAATTAGAAATAGCAGTATCGTTGATGTTGTTAGTTGAAAGCCAATGCTCTGTGAGGCATAGCAAATCGAATCGATTTTCGTGTACCAGAATTTCAATGTCTGTCAATTTGTTTGAAAGGGATTGGACATTATGATGAAATATAATTATTTTATTTTCGCAAAGAGTTTGTGACTCACGAGAAATGGAATCGACGTTAGATTGTGGAGAGGAATTTGAAATTGGTACAGCTTCTAGTTCCGGATGAAGCTCGCACACAGCACCTGAACGCGATTGTCACCTTCGAGTACCACATCGTACTCCTGAGCGCAAGTTGTAACGGTGTATGGGGGCGACAGGAGGAATAGATGTTGACGTGGGAGATGAGGAAGCAGTAGGTGAAAGAACGGGGACAGGAGAAGAAATGGGTGTGGAGATAGGAAGAGGAAATGGTGATGAGGTAGGAGCAGAGGGAGGTGGAGGAGATGAGGTAGAAGTAGAGGGAGGTGGAGGAGGAGATGAGGTACGTGCAGGAGGAGGTAATGGAGGAGGTGGATGATGTGAGGTCAGATGTGAAGCTAGGAGAGAACCGAAGTGCTGTTTCCCAGACGGTTTCAGGTGTAAACCGTGCTGGGTAAAGTCCTTGGCAGTCAGGTGTGGTTGCAAATCAAAAAATGTGATTTTTGTGTCTGCCAGGTGATGTTTTAGGGAGATGTTTGCCAGGTTAATTTCGTGGTTTATTTGTGGAACGTTGAAGCGTGGAGGCAGGCTAGAGAGCACTATGTTTGTGTGCAGGGAGGCCATTTTTAGTTTCTGTAGATGTTCAGACGCGTTAAAATGTCCACCCAAGTTGATATCGTTCTGCCCACCTATGATGATTACTGTGTCCCGCTCAGTGAGTTTTTTAGTGTAAGTGTCCAGTTCTCGAATAACTTCAGCCAAACGAGCGTTTGGCTTAAAGAAACCGGAGACTGAGAACTGGCTAGGAAGAAATCCACGCAATACGGAGGACATCTGACGACCGTGCGAATCAGCTAGTATGAGCACGTTTGATTTCTGCGTGGAAGTGTTGGTATCATCTCTGGATAGCACTACTTTACGTGGTTTTGGGCGGCTGTGCTTACCAGTGCGTGGTGTGCGAACAGGTCTGGGTACTGGACGGGAGGGGATGAAACGAGTAGGTAAGGGAGGAAACAGGGACATGTCATCTAACACACTAAACCTATTCTGAGTGAAGAGTTGGGGTGGTGCATGCGTCGTTGGTTTAACCGGGTGATAGCAGTTGGAAGGACGGCGAGAATTCCTAACTGTAGTCCAACCGCCGATCGTTTTCTTATTGATCTCTTCCAGCGCACTGATTCGTGTATCAATATAATGTACCAAGTTATTGTACGCCTTCTGAAGATCAGCTTTGAATGAGTTGAGGAATGCGATAGTGTCCATTGTTGTGAGAAAGTTAGCAACTTCACGACAAAAGCAAATGAGAATACACGAAAACTGACAACTAACACTGAATGAAGGATGCTAGTATAATAATATATTTATTACTACGGAAGTTACAAATAAGGAGATTCTTTGTTTTCTAGTAGAAGTCCTGTTTTTATTGCGATAGCCTGGTGAACTATATTTGCAGTTAGGTTGTGGCGATGTAAATATTCTGTATTAACCAGATTTGAACATCCTGTTATTAGGTGATATATTGTTTCTGAGGTTCGTTGACATATTCTGCATATATCATTTACGTCTAGTTTTTCAATATATCTTTTGTAATTCTTAGAGGCTACAACCTGATCTTGAATTGCATGAATAAAGCCTTCAGTCTCACCAAATAGAGACCCATCTCTGAGCCAAAGCGTCGATGCGTCTTTGTCGGCATTGTTGAGAGAATGGGGAAATCTACCATGGAGAACTTTTGACTAACATCCTTCAATCCTTTCACCGGTTGTGGTGATAGTGGGATAATAATTGTCATCATTCAAATTAAGAGGAGAGAAACCTTTGTTTGATATGTATACTGCATTGTGAAATGGTGATGTTGTGGCTCTGGAGAGAAAATATTCTTTCATGGTAGTAATATGTCTATTGCAGAGTGATTGAAGGTCTAAGAGACGTCTTCCCCCTTCTTTCCGAGAGATATAGAATCGTTCTACAGCTGAGTGAGGGTGATGAATTCTGAATTTTGTGAGAGTTTTACGTACTAGAATGTTAAGGTTATTTAGATCTGTTTGGGGCCATGGCACTATTCCGAACGAATACGTAAAGACTGGTATGCACCACGTATTAATTGCTCTGATTTGATTTGATCTGATTGCTCTGATTTTTTTCTTGGCAATGAGTTCTGAAACCCGTGGGTGTTTCAGTCCCCCATCGGGCGCCTCCCCAGGTGGCGGATAGGGGAACGGTCACCATTTATGGTTGGTTACCGGGGAAATAAAATACCCGGGGTGGACCAGACTTGAGAGGTGGTAGACTGTTATCCCACAGTCGTCCTGGGAAGTACCACCACTACACGTATGTGTAGAGCAGGCACCAACCCTAAGTTATCCTCTGAACCACCTTGAATTGTTCCGACATATCATTCAACCTTTCCCACATCTTTTGTTCCATTCTTTCCCTTTACTATCGACGAGGGAAGCGTCGAAGCTGTTAGAGAATGCTACTTTATTATTATTCTCGAATTCTACTGATTTTAATAATACCAATAAATTAATTGTCATAAAAGCAGCTACATACTGCATATGACCACGCAGAGGACAATAAAGTAATTTACTCTCCGGAAGCAAGAAAGGGACCATTCCATCAATTCCGATCAAGGGTCCTAAGGCAGAAGTGGATTTAACATTTAAGCACTCTCTAAGAAAATAATCAAAGTAGTTCGGAACGTGCTATAATATTAAACGAATACCAACACATTTATATTTAATAAATCACACAATTTTTTTTACAAGTATGCAGATTATTCGGAAAATATTGTTTATAAATCGTTACTACTAAAATAATTCGAAGGAAAACCCAATGGAAAATCGGAGAAAAACTCGGTCAAGGATGGGGCATCAAAATTATTGTACATAACTATGCCAAGATTGAATAAAACTTATCTTATATAATAAATAATAAGACACAATACAAACGTGCAGGAAAATAGTATGAAGTTACCAGCTATTTTGAAAGTACTACAGCAATGGCATAATAAAGTACAAGACGAATGTAATTTTTATTGAAATCAATAATTTTTTTTTCACATTGTAGAAGCTCTAGTGCTGTAGGTAGCTTTTAACAGGGCTTGAAAAGACTCATTTAATATCCCTTATGTCTCCGGAGAGGAAATTACATAGAACATTCCCCGAATGATATGGCCTTTTTTGGCAAACAGTGGTTGACACTCTAGGACGATAAATAGTTCGCCTATTGCGTGTATTTTTCGTGAAGACAGTTTCACATGAAGCAAGGGTGGCACTTTAGCAATTCGGTCTTATACTTAAGGTTTCTTCTCGAATAATAAAAAGATAACACCACGTAATAAACAGTTGGAGGTCGAATAATTGCAATGATTGCCGTCAATTGTTGACAACTGCGAATCTGTATTTATCAAACCGTTAATAATATTTATGTAACATATTATGCATATGAAAATTTATTTTACATACTATTTTAGTGAAATGCTTTTGAATCGTTAAAAACCCGTTTGGCGTATTATCATTATATAATTATATCTCTCCCGTAGATCGGATAGAATCATACTGTGACCCGTCAGTCATAGTTTGGAGATCCAAAAATTGAATGAAAAAATGGCAAAGAAATGAATATGCTGGAATATTGACTGATTTTTAATTGTTTTCTTCGTTTGAAAAATTATAAGATTCTTTCAATGTCTCGAATTTTGACAAAAGTTTTACAAAAAGCGTTATGGAAATGAGATGATATAAACCATAATACAATCAAAAAACTGAACTTCGGAGAAAAAAATTATATAATGAAAAACAATGCAGTAATAATAGTAATGGAAATTATCGCATAAAAGCTCAAAGTCATGTGATTGCTTGACTATACGCTCATTTTACCTTGTAAGAATTTGAAATATTCACTCATTACATAGATCGATGTTTTACATCATGGTTACAAAATTGCAAGTATCCATGAAGAAAGGAAAAATATTTTATACATTTTTGTAACGAATAATTTTCTAATTCATTTGCTCAAAATTATAAAAAGAATAATTTTTTTGTGCTCATTTCAGCTAAATTCTATTTTTATTGAGATAGTGTTTCGTTGTGAAACGTACACTTATGTCTAAAGGCTGCTAGTGTATCACAAGGAAAGCAACTAACACTTACTAATAAAACATTCTTTCCGCAGGAGGCAGAAAAAGAAAGATAAGGCACGAGAAGAGAAAGAAGGAGTAAAAGAGAAGAAACCGAAAGAAAAGAAAAAGAAAAAGTAAGCAATCGCAAAACAGAATTATATACTATCCATCATGTTGCATATTAAGGAAGTTTCAATTTCAATTGCAGAAGTATTTAATCCACATGGTTCGGGGAAAAGTTATTTTCAAAAATGAGCTATGCATTTAAGTTAGCCATAACGAATCATGATATCATTTCAACCTGATTATGTTAGCATGAATAGCTGATTTACAACTGTTGAAAAACACTAATTTTATTCATGTTTCCTCAGAGACAAGACGGAGGATGAATAAGACAAGAAGTAATAAAGAAATCCCTTTCGTCACAAAGATCAAGATATCTTTAGTTTGTTCTTCTTCATATGTTTACTTTAATTTTAATCTTAATCAGAAACTCTTTGTAGGTGCATATATTACAATTTAATAAGATAAATCTTCTGTATTAGAGGTAACATTTCATTGAATAAACATGTTGAAAAAAATGTATTTCATTGCTTTAATCTTAAACTGTCTGACTCCCCAAGCAATCGCAATCCATAGACGTGAAATCACGCGAATTGGGTTTCAATCGATCCCTAGGAGCCTCTACCCATCCGGGTATCAATAAACAACAGCAAATTCTTGAAAACTCGAATATAAATTTCCCTCCTCCTTTTCTTTCCTTCCATCTATAGGTCAAGTCCTCGTGTCGTAGAAAAAAATATCATGTGTGTTTACACACAGCAGTTATAACAATTTTTACATTACATATTTTGAAACAATATATTTTTTTTGAGTTTTTGGCGTAAGCTGACTTTTGATTTATTAATTAATGAAGTCTTTTATTTTGCTGGGACATAGTTTTTTGAAACAAAGTAGTTAACTTTATGAGCTTCATTTTGTGACTATTGTCACGAGATTCAATATAAACGTCAAATAAACGTCATTTATATAGCATGCAAGATCGCGCTAAGCTCAAGGTCCCGAGTTCGAATCTCGGTCCCGTCTCCCATTTTCATTCAACATAACATATCTGTTACCTGACGGTGAGGTTCACCGCAATTTAAGATATTTCTATTGTTATAAAACTATCTAGATTCGGTTTTGTCAATGGTCCTTTTAAACCTAAGCCATATGGGTTTCTGGTATTAATTAAACCTTAACTAATTCCTGTATTTATATTTTGAAAAAGTATAAAAAATAATAAAATATATTACCGTTATTCTGTTAATAATTCTTCTTCGTTTCGGTGGCTCTGTCATCAAGTGGGATGTAAATTTAAATGTAGCCACTGCATCTTTTTTTCTTCCCCGCAAACTACCTGTTTCAAATACACTTTGTTCAAAAATGTGCACGGTAAAGGCTAGAATTGCTCGAGGGATTCAATACTTTTCTTTTTGTAGCCATCCATTGTTGACCGTGTTACGGGTGTTTGGGGAACACATAACTTACTCAATCATGAATTCCTATAAATGTGAATATTATATTTACTTCTTATTCACAGAGATCTAAAGATAATTTACTATTCACCCTATTCCTTTGGGCTCTATCATTTAAATCATAAACGACATTAAGGATTAACCATATTTCTTGTCTACATAATTCTTGCAGTTATAGGCTATACGATAGGTAGGCATTTCACTTCAGTGCCAACATAAATAGTATAATCATATAATCGCTTAAACGAAGCAAAATTGTCGTCCACATAGACTGGTAGCGCAGACATAGACTGGTGCCATAGAGCACAACTGTGCTGGTACCGAGTTGTTTACACTGACTAGTGGTGGGGGCACCGTACACAGCCGGCTCGCTTCTCGACAGAATCGCAGGAGTCGTAAGTTCCATGGAGGAGACCCGTTGACACAAAAATCACTCACAAATTGAACAAAACAGTTTCGACGTCCTACCTTCCTCAGTCACGTAGAAAAAGATTGTTTCATAAATGTACATGCGTGGCATCCAAATTATTTTCAACTCTTCACGTAGTGGTTTGTATGAAGAGAGTTATTTAGGGTTAGTAAAGTCTTCGCCACCGATACAAAAGAGTTGCACCCATTTACACCCGGGCAGTGTATAACTTACATTCATTTTAATCTACCTGCCTACCAATCTACCTGCGCGGTGGAGGGTCATGCTGTGGTGATGTAGATGGTAGTCCGCAGGGTTGGACAAGGAATAGAGCAACGCTTACAGATCACCGTCGCTGTTAATGTGCATCCCTCCTGCACTTAATATTATGAAATAAAAGAGTTATTTCACTAGACTAGCAACGCAATGGTGCAAAGTGGCTGACATCTCGTGGAGATGAGCGAAAGTAACACCTTCAGGGCACGGACTGCATTCCAGATCTCCCTCTCCCATATTAACTGTTTGTTAAGGGTTTTCAGCGCTCCTAACATTATTTATCCCAAACTAATTTTCAGGTTAGTTCTACAAGCGGCTGCTAGGGCTCTCGCCTGTTCCCGGTTCTCTCCCTCTCCTCTAGGAACAGTGCCTGTTCCCTCCCACTCACTAGGTACTTGTAACCACACACCCCAAGCCCAGATGCAGTATGTGTTATTTTGGGAGGGCGGGTTTCACATATAAATACCACAACCCTTATGGTAGAGTTCGCTGCCACCAGCTCGGTTTCCCGAGCAATTAAACACACGTGTAATAACAATAATTAATGATTTAATTCAAAATCATTAATACACAAGTAATGCTATTAGAAAGCAGTATTTACACATAAATAAATTGAGTTGAAGACAACAAATTCGGAAAACCTCTCTTGGTTATCTGAATCTCCAAAATTACAAGTTCCTTTCCCGAATAACTAACTGATACAAGTTACGTCACTCGCAACTACTAGCAAATGAATTTAAATTACCGCAGTAATTCTTAAGCGGTCTGTCGACCAAAACTAGCCAGGTCACATCTCAAACCTGCGGACTCAGATCACACAGTCGAATCTTTGTGGGTCTTCAAATATCCCAATATATACGGAAGCGGAGGTCACGTGACCACGCCTTCGCTGCGACAATGAGCACGCCAGCACCTTGGTCATCCCTCAGGCGTTCAGAGAACGTAACGATCTAGCGAGGGCGCCGCGGCCGATCCTCGCCAGGCGTTGGACGCAGCTTTGTTATTGTCTCTGTATTCGGCGAAAATACTCCATTCACAACGTCTTAACATTCTTTCTTTAGGGCTTTCACCGAAATAGCATAATACAGCTTACATTCCTTAAGGGGCCTCGCCCCGGTTCATACGGCGACAAATGCACTTCCAAAGAAATATTATAAGGCAAACGGAAAGGCATGCACTGGTCACGCGCTTCTGCAACATTCTTCGAGGGCATTCCTACCCAATTTTCAGAAGTAAATGGAAACGGTCCAACAATAACACAATGAAAGAGAAGGCTTAGTGCTGGTCACTTTTCCTTATCAGCGGCGTCCGGCTAAGCTTCTCAATGACGCCCCACTTGGTGAAAGGGATAGAAATAACAATTCACAAACGTGTAGAAGGTCTTCGTTCTTATGTTACAGTACTATACACTCCGCACACCTTCTATTGCCCACGTTTCAAATTGTATTTCGCTGAAAATACAATCCCTGTAAAATTAACATTGGAGGCAATGTACAACTCAATTATTTTACTACTTTTTTAAATAGAAAATGAAAACTATAAAATAGACTGGAATTTTATACGAATAAAATATATACTTGTTCATAATTCTATTTATTCATAATAAGTGTACATGACATGGTCAATGAATGGAAATATACAATTCTGCATACAAAATACTTGTAAAAGGGAATTCATTTATAAACATTCTGTAACTATTTGTATCAATAATAAATAAATAAATGTAACTGGATAAAGCAAAATCACATGAGAAACAATGTAAGCATATATGTGTGCATCGATTCCTTTTCCACACATACATACCGCAGTCTCCCTCCATCGTATTCTCATTAATTACTCTTCAAAATTGCCATGATGTTAAAAATTGTATGGCAGCTATTTGTTACAAAAAATTGACTTTATCAGAAATCGCACATCAGGCGTATACTCATTTTTCTCTCCTTTTCGCTATTTGACCATTTTGTCTGCCACCCGTGTAGAAGTTCTTCTAATCTCCTCTTTCAATCCTTTTCTTCATTTTTCAGTTCCTTTTTATTAATTATAAGCTTTGTGTGCGTTTTCATGAGTTGACAAAACTTAAGATTTTGTGCATATAGATCCACTGGCAGTATTCCATGTATTACATTTAATGCTTTTCCACTAACTGTATACTCCTGTTGTTCGCAATAAGCACAAGCGTTGCAATCTTGCAAACTTCCTTTCCACCGTTGCTAGCACCAATTTATGTCCCCATATCCGAATCCCATAAAGAAACATAGGCCTTATTGCTCCTTTATTCAGCTGCAGTATTTGCTTTTGTCGTATTTGGTAGTGTGTCAATCCTATTCGCAACAAGTAGTAATAGAAGCGTTTTGCTTTATCTATCTGTTCATTCATATGTGCAATAAATTGCAACTTCTTATCTATTACTATTCCTAAATATTTATGTGTACGTACTACTTATATTTTCCGTCCATCTATCTTGACCACAGGGTCGAGTCTATTTCTCGTGGAGAATCCAAACCATATTGCTTCAGATTTTTCTGGCGAAAATTGTAAATGCAGCTGAATACAACTCCTTTTCAACTGATCAATTACTTTTCTGCAATTCACGCCGACTCTCTCTATCTCCACAACCAAGTCATCCGCATACGGTACGGCCTGTATATTGCTCTGCCGCTGATCCATCAATAGATTATTCATCACTACGTTCCATAGTATTGGCCCACTTGCTGAGCCTTGGGGACACCCCTTCCCCATTTTTCGTACAATGCGTGTATTACCTATTTTTAAATACCGTAAAATGGGGTCAATAGGAACGGTGGGGAGAATATGTACGAAAGTTCATGAAATAAGAAAAAAATTGCCCTACAAATATAATATTACTCTTTTAGAGAGTTATTATTTTTGTCATTTGGCAAAAATGATAATTCTTTCGAAAATCAAATTTTGTTTGGTTGGCAACACTGCTTTCATTTAAATGACGCCATTAAAACCACAACTTGTCGTCTCATTTTACGCTCGATTTGATCGCTTTATGCAAAGAAAATGACATCAATTTTATTTATTTGCCCAGTAATTACTCTCATCTCACTCAACCACTCGACGTGGCATTTTTCAGGCCTATGAAAATGGCTTGGCGTCAAATTGTTGAAGAATGAAAAAAAGGACCAGGCAGAGGAGAAACTACTATCACAAACTACTTTCCTGGGCTGTTGAAAAAACTGTGCGATTCTCTTAAGGAGGAAAACGTGAAATCTGGATTCAGAAAGTGTGGTATGGTGTCTTTAGTTCTCCAGATGTTGCCACGCTCAGACGGTAGTACCAGTAACAGTAGAAGTGGAAGTCAACTAGGAATACAACCATCATTATCAGGACAAGTTCGAATAGAAGCAATTGACGAGACTTTCAAAGAACTGTTGCAGAACTTAAGATAGTTTGATGTTCCTCAGAAATCAAAGACGAGAACAAAACAACGTCACACCCGGAAAAAGTGTTGAAGGGACATACTTAGGTGAACTATGTATGGCTTATTCTGAAAAAGGACCTTTAGGAATTAGAAACAGTGATTCGAGTAAAATTGCAAGAGAACCAGCACCTAAAACTAAAGACGTCAAGACTCCAAAACACGTCAAGATTATCCGCAGAATTCAAGTTCTTCGGATGACGTATAGTGCGACCACAAACAAAATTCTTTGATTTTCGTCACACCATACTACGTATGCAATTTTTTGGTGACAACACATTTCATTCATGATAACTGTGTGTCCTTTCCACCCATCACAATTGGAGCTCGTTCCAATTGACATTTTTTTACATTCAAAGTTGAAAACTGTTCCTATTCACCCCATTTTACGGTACGTACTGCGATACTTAAATATGACTGTAATAATTCTACAAGATGACGTGGAATATTCATTGAACGCAATGTGTGCAGTATCACACCCCATCGCGTCTTATCAAATGCACCTCTTATATCTAGAAAAATACACAGCATATACTTTCCCTTTCTTTCTTTTACATCCGTCAATAACTGCTCAACAATTTCAATAGGCGATCATCCTTTTCGAAATCTTTGTCTTTGATCAAACAATTCATTTTCCTCAATATAACCCTGTATTTTTGTAGTTAACCATTTGTCATATATTTTCCCATATGTCGACACCAAAGATATTGGACGATATGATGTTGGCTTCGTAGGGTCTCTTCTACTCTCTTTTAAAAAGAGGCGTAACTGAACTATTATCCACACTATGAGGAATTTTCTAGTCGTGGTACATTTGTTGTAAATGCGAAGTAATATCTCTTCGCAACAACCGTATGTCCCCTGTACCATTTCATGTGTAATTCCATCATAGCTAGAACTTTTCCTTTTCCGTAATCATTTCACAATATTTCGTAATTCATCTCTTGTCATTGTATATGATATCCTCTTATCATCCTTTTGTTCACCTTTGTCTTCATTTGCAGTCACTTGCTCCTCCTTAGGTCCATACAAACCATTCAAAATATGACAACCCACCTCTTCCTATGTTCGCAATCCCCTGCCATTGTGCAATGTACTGTACCATATTTCCCGTCTTTTAACTTATTAGCAGCATGAGTTTTCCATTGCACACGTCAAAAACCTTTCCCAACTTTCCTGCTTAGTCTGTTTTATTTCTATTTTAAATTTATCTGTCATCATGTTATATTGGAAAAGTTTATCCAGTTCGTTGAATCGTTTTTGCCTCACGTAACCTACACCGCTGCAACTTCTTCTTTTCTCCCTTTAGTTTTGTCAACTTATCAGTCCACCATACTTCCACCATGTTTTTTCGACACCTTTCACATTCGCTGCGCAGCTCTAGCTGGAAAGTGAGTTTCTTCTTCCACATCTGCAGTTCCCATTATTACCTTTGAGAACATTGTCTTTCTCCGCTTATATCTTTTCCAATTCACTAATACTCGTTTATTTCCATCTGGCCTTTCTTCCCCTGGGTCTCATTCTTCGTATCCCATATTTGTAATAATATTGCTACATGGTCACTGTCCAATCCATCATACACTTGCCAATCCTTTATCACATTTCCTCTCCCCCTTGTCACTGTCAAGTCTATCTCTGAATTTCCTTTCGGTCCCATGAATGTATTCTCACCAAATGCATTTTATATTATAAGTCCCCGTCTCAGTATAAATTCTTCAAACAGGCATCCCCTCTTTGTTGTTTGTCTATCACCCCATAGTCTATTATCGATTTTTTATTATTAACCACTCACTTTAAACTGCTGTAGATGCCACAAAAATTGCAGAAAAAACTAATTAACACCGTTAATTTTGTCATGTTCTTCTCCTTAAACTCAAGTTAAAAAGTGGTTCTAAGAATGAATAATACTGTTTTAAAAGCAGAAATGTTTCAAAAAACGCGAAATTTTTACAGTTTTTTCCGATACGTCGAATTTACTTTTTTTATAAACTAAACTAAAAGTGTCAAAAATAATTCTTATTCAGCGAATGTTAAGCATTACGTTTGTGACATTTCAAAATTTTGACCTAAACGCAAAATATAATGAGTTATTAACCTTTTCCAAAAATATTCCTAAAAACGACCCGGCACATTTTTTAGGAATAAAATTTATACTGTCGCACTCAAAAAAATGCCATGATCATGTTACAATTAAATGTAAACATTTAAAACTACTTGTGCCACCTCCAGCAAGTGGTAAATAAAATCATGTTTGGATAATCGGCCAGCGGTGCATTATCGTCACGCGCATTGTTGCCAGTGTCGTATTCAGTCAACAGGCTGGAGTCACAGCTGTCAAAACTATACCAGTCAGTGGACTGAAACGCGCGGCAACAAGGCGCGTGACTGAAATCCACCTCTGCTCGCTAATTGAAAACACGGTTTTCAATTAGCTTGCTGGAGGTTACACATATAATTTTAAACGTTTGTTTTTACCCAATTTTTTTTTTTTTTGTTAAGAGGAATATTTTGAGAGCCTCACAACTATTGTGTAACTTGTGTAACCTATTTGTCAAATCAAATTCTTAGATTGAAGCAGTCGGTGTCCAGGCTCAGCTCAATTAATAAGTGTCTGTAAGGAAGAGCTGGGGAGGTTATTCGAATTTCTTCCTTACCCTTATCCGGCAGGCCAAACAAACCTCATTTTCTGATAGGGCGCAAATTCACATCTCTTTGAACTGGTAAGTTAATATACTGGTACTGGTTTACAACTGGTAAGTTGGTTTTTATATAGAAAATTTCCTTCTGTTTATAATACTTAATTTTCATCTTCTGTATTCTACTTGCAGAACAACAATTTGTGTTCATTGTCTTGGAGTTGCCTTTCTTATTCAAGGTCCGGAGTCTGCTAAAGTCTCCTGCTGCAGGGAGGAAGGACAAATGTTGGCGTCCTTTTCGCCAGGAAGTGCTAGATGGATTATGTCTGCATGTAAGTTTCAAGGTTATTGTACTTCATATACTGGGAAAAAATCCAGAAGGTAACAAATATAACCTAATATTTTCTTACATTTAATGTGCAAAAAAACTTAAAATTTTACAACATACAAGTGTTCCTATACCCCTTTGGAATATTTTAAGCTTAAGGTGACCAATTAAATCCAATAGTTCATCGTGTGAAGTTGCAGCAGAAATAATGGTGAGTACTATTTCTCAATTTAACGGAGAACTTTCTTTGCGCAGTAAGCGTCACGATGTCTAGTGATCTTGTAATTCATGTATAATTAATCAGTGCTGAATGATCATTTCTGTGTGTGTGTAAATCAAATCAGTAGTCTCTATCAGATAAAAAGATTTCATGTCGTTTGAACACCATATTGTTGTGTTTTTAATTGCAAGGCGTTCCTGTAGAAGCGAGAATTCAGTTCCCACCCTTTTGATAATTAAATATTTTTTTCTAAATTCTGAGACATTTTTATTTAATTATTATTAATTAATTGTGTATAACAATCAAATGTTACCCAGAAGTCTCAATGGTATCCGATCTGGGAACCATACTGAGTAATTTATCTGTTTAATATTTCGAGAAAATTTGTTTATAACAATTTAGAATTGTTTACAACAATTTATTAATTGGTAATAACAATTGAAATATCACCTAGAAGTCTCAATGGCACTCGAACAGGTGACCATAATGAGTATTTTTTATTTTATTAAATAAATTTGTTATAATTTATAAAATTGTTTATAACAATTACCGAGTAGTATATATAC